>JAFBJQ010000105.1:1484344-1592290 GCA_016785345.1 Trinectes maculatus
CAGTTGTAATGATTTCCACTTTTCCCACATGTCTGAAAATGGAAGCAAAAACAACAGGAGGCAGTTCATCATCATCAAGCAACCACTTACCTCCACCTCAAGAGCGAGAGTTGGATCACCACAGTGACTCAGTATCAACACAGCAGTCAAGCTAAACTTCTTTTCATTTCCAGAGGCATAAAATGATAATGCTTTAGAAGCTGAGGATCCAGTTACAGTCACCTTCCTCTTAGGCTGCAAACATTACTTTTGCAAAGTTTCCTTTCTGACTGAAAGGAGCACAGTGGTACTGACACTCACCCTCGCCGTGGGCCACAAGTCCTTGATGACACTTTCTATCCTGTTCACGACATCTCGTCTCATGGCCTCCTCCTCCGGTCGTGGTGACATGAAGTTGAAAAAGTCCACTATCTCTTCATGTAGACTGTAAGGAACCGGGACATTTTGGATCACTGACTGATACAAGAGATCTTTAGAACTGTGGCTGTGTACTGCTGGATGCAGAACAATTAAGGATATAAACCTCTTGTCAACATGGGTTTATACATTCATGCCTTAACATTAACTGAGGTACTTAAAGTCCAGGTTAATAAACTAAGTCAAAGCCATCTATGGTTTTGGTGAAGGGACCACAACTGTTTCATGTGACTTCCTGGGATCAACAGGGTCATTTACATATACAAAGAGCATAAATGCTAATTTTTTCCCCAACTGATACATGCAACAATGTGCCATATATGTATTACAGATCATTTGGATTAAAAAAATAATATAACCCATTAAAAAAAAAAAAACACCTCCCTACGTGCTTACCCGTTGATGCCCGGGCTGTAGCGCCGGGTTTTCCACAGGCTACAGGAGGAGTCTCCGTAGTGTCCTCCATAGGAGAGGAGGGGGTTGATGCCGTGGAAAGTGTTGGCTCTGTTCAGATGATGCCTCCTGCGGCCGGATGGGTGAGCCTGGAAGTGGTGGTGCTTGTTCCCGTGCTGAGGCTTCATGCCGGTGGGGGTGTGGCCGGCGGACTGTAGCATGCTGCGACAGTGCTGCTGGCCGCTGTGAAAAGGCGGAGGGGGAAGCTGCCGTCTCAGGTTGTTCCCGTTTAGCTCCTGCTCGCCGTAGTGTAGGAACCTGCCGGCCTCCTCTGCGACGTTCAAATTGTCGATGTGCAGAGAGGAGCCGGGGGGCGACGGGCTCTCGGCCTCCGAGTCCAGGGAGGAGGAGGACGGCGACAGAGAGCCCTTCCTCCGGACACTTCCCCTGTCTCCGCCGCCTCGCTTCGCCGCTTTCCCGAACACAGCCCCCGGCGGCGGGGCGACATTCCTGCAGCAGTCGCCGACGGTGTCCGCGGAGTTTGAGCTCTGCGCTGCGAAGTTTCTCTGGTGGTAGAGGTGGTTGTCGATGCCGGAGTTTGCTCCAAATCCCTGAGAGGTCTCCCAAATGGGCATCCACAGGGAATTGGCAGGTCCCTTCTGATCCGGCTGGATCCAAGCGGTCCTGGAATCCATGGTGCTCGAGTTCACCGAGAAACGCCTTAGCGGGAAAACGGCGAGCTGCTCGCCCAATTAAGCACTTTGCACCGAATGAAACAAATAAATCCTACCGCGCTGGTTTACTTGTGCTCCTCCGAGTGCTTCATGTCCGGAGACTGGTTAGATTTTTTTTTTCAAGCAGCTTCTCCAACTCCACTCCCCATGTAAGTCCGCCAATATGGCGCAGGCAGCAGCACGGATCAGCTTCTGCGCATGAGCGAGGGATTTAAATCCGCTTCGAACACACCCTCAGAGCAGAGACGTGCGTCAAGTGATCCGCGCACAGGGCGAAAGTACCGGAAGTTGAGATTTTAATACCCGTTTCTTGTCAAATAACTTTGAATCGACGAAACCGCTAACGTTTGCCGATTTGTGATAATATACTAGTACTATCGCAAAATATGACGATCCCGTTCTTTCCACGTTATCCCCGTCGTGTCAGTGCGTTTTATTGTTTAAGATTTTATGTTTATCAAGAACAGCGTTTATTTTGAAGGCAAATAAATAGTGGTCGGCTCGTTGGCAGGGATGAGTTTTATAACTTGGCTTGATAATTGGTCGCTGACCCTTTCACAATTCTTAACTGACCACTGATGTAGTGGTTGTGTGCCATAATTTTGTACAGGTAAAGTATTAACAGCAGTTTTTTTTTTGTTTTTCCAGTATTTATATTATTTAGAGTATTATGTCCATATAAGGCTGAAGGAGAGACTGCACCAAAACAGTTGGCTTGGTTCATTTTAAGGAAATTTTAATATGAAAAAGGAGAGCAAAATAAACTTTGAACTGTACAAAATATTTACTTTCTTTTTTTTTGTAAATTCAAAATTGAACACCTTATATTTACAAGTTTTACAGCAGAAAGCAGCAGAATATGAATCTATCTGTACATATTTTACATTATTTTTAGGGCATTACCTGAGTATACAACAAGATGTGGACAGCTAAAAAAATATAGAAAACTAAATCATATTCATCCATTAAAACCTGTGAAAACCTTTGCTACACCACTGGGGAACAGATACATTTCCCTCATATTATCATTTTAAAGAGGTGCATATGAAATACAAAAAGAAAACATGACAGAAGTCTGCAATTAAGACAGCACAAAAGCCATTCATAACTGCTTAAGTGCTCAAATGACAAATGGCTCTATTGTGGCCAACCTGTCAGCAAGTAAAAATGAATACTGAGATGTCACAGATACAGATATTCATGTGTCTGTCTTAGCTCTTAACCTGTCTACAGATAGAAGCTAACTGGTTAAAGCAGCTAGTGACAGCAGGAGGAACGCTCTGAGATGTTTCTCCTCTCCACCCTGCCAGGGCATCCAGGGCTTGCTTGGGGTTGCATGGAGACAGTTCACAGATGCAGTAGACAGCCGCTAACTGGACCTCCCAAGGCACTCCTGGAGAAAAAAGACATCATGAGATTAGAATGATAAATGAAAATTTGTGTGTTGGGTGGTCCTTTCTTCTTCACACTGGGACGTCAGATTATCATATTTAGCTTTTTTGTTTACTTGTCCCAGTTTTGAGAAATAAATATCAACATGCAAGTGTACTCCAACATGGCAGGATTATATATATATATACACACACACACACACAGTATATAAGTACTGTCTTATTACAAGCATGTGTACGAGGACATGCAAAAAAGAAAAACGTCACTCTCAGCACAGAATAAACCATGATTAAGTTAAAGAAAGCGCCCGCATTTATGATAATCCATACCTTCATTCTGTGCATGCCTGCCAAACGTGTTGATGACACGAGCAACAGTCAAAACAGAAGATGCACACCTCTCTTTGAGTCCCAGTTGACAGAGGCGTCCTATGTAAAGCAAAAAGAACATGAAATTCTCCTCCTGATTATTAAATTACACATCTCTCCTGATTAACATGAGACTAACTTAAAACAACCGACCTATTAGTCTGAGCACAGTAGCGATGGTTACATCAGAAATGGGTTCTTGTTGATTTCTGGGCTGTGCCACCCATGTGTTCATCAATGGCCACAACTCCTTCCTGTCAAAGTAATATGAAGATTACAGGTAATGTCAGGTACAAGGGGCTTTTACATTACTGTATTGTTTCGTCTGAAGGCAACCTTAAATGCATCATTGGAGTGTAGTGTAGGTCATAAAAAAATAATATACCCCAATAAATTTTCATATGTCCACTTCCACTTCTTGTGTGTACAAAGGAGGTGTAGTGTAAAAACATGTTCCCAAGCCAGAATACCCAGGTCATGGCCGTATCGGCTGTGCTCTACGAAAGACATATCTGAGCCCGTACGAAGATCAGACAGTACTGTGGAGATCAGCTGCTCAATGTCACAGGGAGGATTCTGTAGACACATGGGGAAATCGTGACTTCTCGAGTTCATTCACACATAGGAATGATGAGCAAGAAAAAAATGTGATGAAGACCATGAACTAACTCCAAATTAAAGTCACACAAGCTAGATATGAACCAGCACTCAGAGGTAACAATGCATTCAAAACTCAAAAGACGTTATCAAAATACCAAGTTGAAAATCATGATAAATGGAAAATACCTTTTCCCAACCAAGAAATGCTGAAAGGCAGCTGAGAAGCTCTTCTTGTGCTTTCAGTTTGGTGACAGCATGTATGGCCTGGCACAGACAGCAACTGTGCGAGAGAAGACTGGGCCACGTCGTCACCATAAACAAAATCAGCTTGGCAGAATTTGGGAAGTCTGCAGAGAGGAATCAGAATCAGAATCAGAATCAGAATCAGAATCAGAATACTTTATTAATCCCTTGCGGGAAATTCCTTTTAAGCAGTGCCTAGTTTACAGAGAAAAAGTCAGTAAAATAAAATAAAATAAAATAAAATAAAATAAAATAAAATAACTATATATGGTCTCAAATAAGGAATAAAATAAAATAAAATAAAATAAAATATGGTCTCAAGTATATACAATCAACAGTATTTACAATGCTGCTCAGGACCTAATTATTATTATTATTGCACATGACCGGGTTATTGCACACAGTGAAGTAGTGAAATAAATGATAATAACTAATGAGATGAAATGACTGTCAGAGAGATGAATTGTACAGTTTGATGGCCACAGGCAGGAATGACTTCCTGTGGCGCTCTGTGGTGCAGCGTGGGGAAATGAGTCTTTGGCTGAAGGTGCTTCTTTGGCGGACCAGCACGTCATGGAGAGGATGTGAAGAGTTGTCCAACATGGATTTAATCCTGGACAACATTCTTCTGTCTGACACTGCTGTCAGAGAGTCCAGCTCCTCTCCAACGTGGCTGGCCTTGCGGATGAGTTTGTTGAGTCTGTTGGCGTCCTTCACCTTCAGTCTGCTGCCCCAGCACGCAACAGCATAAAGGATGGCACTGGCCACCACATCCGCAGCATTATCCGGCAGATGTTGAAGGACCTCAGCCGCCTCAGAAAATAGAGACGGCTCTGGCCCTTCCTGTAGAGGGCATTTGTGTTTTTAGTCCAGTCCAGTTTATTGTCCAAGTGCACCCCTAAGTATTTGTAATCCTCAACCGTGTCCACGTTGACCCCACAGATAGAAACAGGGGTCACTTGGGCCTTACTCCTCCGTAAGTCCACAACCAGTTCCTTGGTCTTTGCCACGTTGAGCTGCAGATGGTTCTGCTCACACCAGGTGACAAAGTTGTCCACCACACCCCTGTACTCTGTCTCCTCACCATCGTTGATACATCCAACTACTGCAGAGTCATCAGAAAACTTCTGAAGGTGGCAGGTCTCTGTGCAGTAGCTGAAGTCCGTGGTGTACAGGGTGAAGAGGAAGGGAGAGAGGACGGTCCCCTGCGGGGCCCCGGTGCTGCTGATCACCATGTCTGACTTACAGTGCTACAGGCGCACGTACTGTGGTCGGCCAGTCAGGTAATCCACAATCCAGGACACAATAGGGGCATCCACCTGCATCGCCGTCAGCTTCTCACCCAGTAGAGCTGGCCTGATGGTGTTGAATGCACTGGAGAAGTCAAAGAACATGACTCTCACAGTGCTCGCCGGCTTGTCCAGGTGGGCGTAGGCTCGGTTAAGCAGGAAGATGATGGCGTCCTCAACTCCTAGTCGGGGCTGGTACGCAAACTGGAGGGGGTCCAGAAGTGATCTGACCATGGGCCGGAGCTGCTCCAGGATGAGTCTCTCCATGGTCTTCATGATGTGTGACGTCAATGCCACGGGTCTGTAGTCCTTGGAACCACTGGGGCGCGGCGTCTTCGGCACAGGAACGATGCACGACGTTTTCCACATCACAGGGACCTTGTGGAGACTCAGGCTCAGGCTGAAGATGTTGTGGAGGACTCCACATAGCTGGGGGGCACAGACTTTCAGCACCCGTGGGCTCACGCCATCCGGGGCCTGCAGACTTTCCTGAGTGGAGTCTGCTCAGCTGTCTCCTGACATGATCGGGGGTGATGGTCAGTGTGGAAGTGACAGGAGGGGGAGGGGTGGAGGTGCTATGCTGGAGAGTGCTGTCAGCCTGGGAGCTGGGGAGGAGGTGTGAGGGGGGCCATCACAGGAAGATGAGGGGCTGTGGGCCGGGGGAGGGAGAGAGTGAGAGCGTGGGGTGGGTGCTGGCTGCAGGTGAGCAGGGTTCACAGAGTCAAATCTGTTGAAGAACAGATTCATCTCGTTTGCCATGTCCACACTGCCTTCCACTCCTTTGCTGCTGGATGGTCTGAAGCCCGTGATGGTCCTCATTCCACTCCACACCTCTCTGGTGTTGTTCTGCTGGAGTTTCCACTCCAGCTTCCTCCTATACTTGTCCTTGGCCTCTCTGATCTTGGTTCTCAGCTCCTTCTGGATCGTTCGCACCTCCTCCTTGTTGCCAGCTCTGAAAGCCCTCTTCTTCTTGTTAAGGATGTTCTTCATGTCCTTTGTCACCCACGGCTTGTTATTTGGGTAACAAAGGACAGTCTGTGGTGGAACGATGGTGTCAACGCAGAAGTTGATGTAATCGGAGACACACTCTGTGAGCCCATCAATGTCCTCTCCATGCAGCTCACAGAGCGTCTGCCAGTCGGTCACTTCAAAGCAGCCCTGCAGGGTCTCATTGGCCTCCTCAGACCATCTCCTGATGGTCTTAGTGGTTGCAGGCTGGCTCTTCACCACAGGCACATAGCAGGGGTCGAGGTGGATCAGGTTGTGGTCTGACCTTCCAAGTGGAGGGAGAGGAGAGGAGCTGTATGCATCCTTAACATTTGCATACAGCAGGTCGATGGTTCTCTCCTCTCTGGTGGGGCAGTTAACATATTGTGTGAATGTGGGGAGTGTTGTGTCCATGGTGATATGATTGAAGTCACCCGAGATAGCAATGAATGCACTCGGGTGTTGAGTCTGTAGCCGGGCTATGGCTGAGTGGATGGAGTCACTCGCTGATGTCGGGTTTGCAGAGGGGGGGGGGCATAAACAGCCACCATGATGACCTGTGTGAACTCCCTGGGCAGATAGTATGGTCGTAATCCAACAGCGAAAAGTTCGATGTTCGGGTCACAGAGACGCTCCTTGATGGTGACGTGGGCGGGGTTGCACCATCGGCTGTTCACTAGAACGGCGAGCCCCCCTCCTTTGCTCTTGCCGCTCCTGATGCGGTCTCTGTCGGCCCGAACGGTGTAAAAGCCCTCGATGGAAACGTTGTCATCGGGAATATCCTGATGCAGCCATGTCTCCGTAAAGCACATCAAACTACATTCCTGATACTCCCTCTGACTCCGGGCCAGCGCTGTCAGCTCGTCCATCTTATTCTCCAGGGACCGCACATTTCCCATGATGAGTGAGGGGAGACACGGCTTAAATCTCCGCTTTTCCGTGATTCTCCGTTGTCTCAACCCGTCCCTCTTCATGCGTTTCTTCTTTCCTCCTCTGCATCCCCGATGAGTTTTCCTCCATATCTCCTCTGGGATATCAGCTGGTCTCTCCGTTAGGCCGGCCGGCCTCAGGTCGATCAGCTGTTCTCCGGTGTAAACAATGCGAGCGTGGACTCGATTCGCTGCGATACCGGAGTTAAGTAATATCACCGCGAAGAGAACAGCAAGAACTTTAACTATCCTCATGGTTAAAGTTGAGCTTTAGTTAAATAAATAGCATAAAATAAAAAGTTTAAAAAGACTCTAAAGTAACAAAAAGTAGTAAAATACAAGAAAGTAAACGGGAGCGACTACAACAGGCTGCACACGAGTTGACGCATGCGCACTGAAAGGATTTAAAATAAAGAAAAAAGAAAAAAAGATACGAAAATGTGTTGAAAACAGGGGTGGTTTAGACAAAGGGGTTTAAAGATTGAAGTATGAAATAAATCACTAGCCTTCTGTGAGAATGCTGTATGCCAAGATGTGAGCCTTCTCCCAGTCACTCCTCTGTCTGCAGACTCCTGTGTAGACTCTACAGAGAGCCTGCACATAGTTTCCACTGAGGTTCCTTTTCTCTGCTTTCAGTTTGCTCAGGATGGCCAAAATCACATCATCTGGATTGATCTGACGTTAAAAGAGAGGGAAAAAATTATTGAACATTTGCCTTTGAAAATACTTTATGTGACATGTGACAGCTAAAGGCAGTCATTTGTCCCCTTAATAAAGGACTGACAATGGCTAAGAGAGCTAATTACATCAACACAACACAAAAAAATAATCATACTGACCAAGCTGCTGTGGCAAATCTCAGAGATGACCTCCTTCTCCTCATCCCTCAGGACAGGCTTTTTGGGAAGAGTACCAACATACAGGTGGCTCTGTATCACAGGCAACAGATCGAAGCAGCCCTTTTCGATTTTCTTTAAAGCATCAACTACAAGATTCTGCTCTACGGGTTCTCCTACATCTTTGTAAGAAGATGGAGTTTCATGGTGTTGCATGCTGCTCTGAAGGGGGCCGGTGCCCTGTCCACTGTTGAATGTGTCGGACAACACCTTACGACTGCTGGTGGGAGAGAAGCAATCGAGCCTGCGACATTTGCTGTTGTTAGGCTGAGGCAAACCGACAGCCTGTCTTTTTTCTCCCCTCATCTCAGTCTTAGTGAAGGCTGTTGAGGTGGAGTTGATGGTCTTGAAGCCAGACATCTGACCGCTGGCTGTTGTTGGTAAAGATCCGCTGTCTGAAGAACAAATGCTAAGACCAACATTTCCCCTGAGAATGCTCAGAGTTCGGGCACGGGCCGAAAGATCTGGGTACATGCTGTCCAGGATTCTCATGGAGTTTTCCTGAGAAGGACTGGAGGATGAGGAAGACGAGGGATTCATTGCTGTATTCGGCAGACGACCTGGGACAGGCACAGCGTGTTTTGGAGTGGCGGAACCAAACTGGAGAGGTGATGAGGGGACTCCGTTTGAAGGAAGTGGACTGTTTAAGGTTGATGAGCTCAGATGGTGAGTGGTAGGTGTCTTGTGAATCAGGACAGGAGTGGTAGGAGAACCCAGTCTATCCATGGGTGAGGGAAATGAGAGCTTCCCTATTGCCTGTCGTGGACTGATTGATTTGACGGCCTTTGGAGGTGTTCTCAGAGGGGTTAGGAGAGGAGGAAGTGGAGGGCCCATTTCAGAGCGAACCTCGCCTATGCACTGTGGTGACTGAAGTGCACCTGCGTCTGCTGCTGCTTTAGCTTCCTTCTCTCCACTCAGCCCTGGGCTTTGTTTTTCAAGCTCTGTTGTAAATGGCTCAGAACATATATTTTGCCCATTCATGGTTGAAGTCTGATTTAATGAGGTAGCATGACTGGACTCTATATTTTCCTGAGGGGGTCCCTTGACAATGCCTTCTTCCGGTGAACTAGGCACAGGCTGTAGAGTTTTGTTGTTAGATGAAATTTTCCCATTGTTAACATAGGGTTGAGTTTCCAAAACCTGCAGGTTTACAGTGGACTGCCTGCACAAAGAATGTGCACTTTCCTCTGAGGATTCGCAGTCAACAGTCTTTGACTCTGGTGAGTTTGAAGAAGGCAGTCCATGATCAGCTATTATTTCAGTGTTCAAAGTCTCTGCTTCAGTTTGCTGAAGATCTGATTGGTCTGTTTCCTGATTGTTGTGGCCTTTATCCCCATCTTCTATTTCCATCAGTTCAGGTCTAGAGCTGCTGTGGCACTTTGGGGAAGAATGGGTATTATCAACTCTCTCAGTTCTTTGTTCTTCATTACTATTTTCCACCACTTGATGATTTATGGAACCATCATTTTCCACACTCTCATCAACAATTTCTTTGGAGACACCACTGAAACTGTCGCTGATACTTGAAGCGCAACGTTTTCCTTCTTCTGTGTTTTTACCAAGAATATCTTCAGTCTTCTCGGGGTTTACACCAGTGACCTCTTGACTGCCTTGTCTTACACAAGAATCCTGCTGACTTTTTTCGATATCTGAACCATTTTCCACATGTGACCCCTCAGTGTCATTCATGGAGTCAATGCATGTTGTAGAAATAACTGGCTGCACACCTCCTGCTTCTTCAGAGTGTACACTGTTATCACTTACTCCAGCAGCAGGAGTGCATTCAGTGGCACTCACACGATCACTAAGGTCTGTGTCTACCTCCATTTTTGTAGTAGTCTCTGGCTGCCCTACCTTTGCCTCTCCTAAAACATTTTGAGTTTCAGTGATGTTTGTAGAGATATCTATGCTAGGATTTCTAGTGCAGGCTGGTTCTTGACTTTCGTCAGGTGTCAAGACAACCTCAACCACGGCTGCTTTATCTGACGTGGAGGAGGATGATGATGATAAGAGTGCTGGTAGATCCTGCAGAGTTGCTGGCTCCTGCTCAGTCTGCATGTCTCTCTGAAGTTGCAATTCTTCACTATCTGTACTACTTCCTTTGTCCTTTATTTCAGTAACACTGTTCAGTAACTGGTTTTGTGCCATGTCTCTGGAGTCATTTTCATCAGAAATGTGTTCCTCTTGGATTGGTGGGACAGCTGTCATATCTCCCCTCTCTCCTGTTTGTAATGCAGTTTGGTTTGGACAGTCGTGCGACACCAGTGTTGTTGGGTGTATGGACACCTCTTGTTGAAGAGAAACCTCACAGGGTTTGGGATAGTTTCCTTTTTCTCCACTATCTGTCTCCATATTTTCCATTTCAATGTCCTGAAAGAAACAATACACCAAAAATGTAACGTAACAATTGACCACTATTATGTATAAAAACATTGGATGCTTGATTTTCCAAAATCACGTTGCGTATTAGTCAACAACTAAAAAAACACATCTAAACACAAAGATTAAATATAACCATGCCCTTACCAAGTCTGGAATTGGTGATAAACAGGGAATCACTGATTTAAACATCTTCATTATCTCCTCAACAGACAGTTCAGCGCTGCCCAACTCAGTAGATGACTCTGTAGATTTGTGTTCTTCGGACAATCGTTTGCTCTTTTTGTCCGTCCGCTTCTTACCACCTGAGCCCTGAGGGGACACTTGATGCTTGATGGCTTTTTGTACACAAGGAGAAGTTTTAAACTGTGTAAAATCGGCTTCTGTGTGGAGTGGGTCAATGTGAGATTCCACAATGTTGTCAGAAGCACTATGAGACATGTTACTTAGAAGAGAGTACTGTGTCTTTTGTGGAGAGGAGGGTAAAACCTTATTGGAACTGGTGTAGGGCTCTGAAATTAAAAGAAAAAGAAAAAAAAGATTACACATAACTTTGGGGCAAAAACAAAGGCACTGAAATAAAGGCAAAAATATCTGAAGTGACTGCAAACCATTAAAAAATACAGTAAAAATTACTCACTTAATAATGTGTCAGCAGTTAAGTGCAACTGGTTTTCTGAAAGCTGCTGTTGAGGTTCCACACATGCCCACAAATCCTTTAGCAGCATCTGGATTTTTTCTGGAAAAACACAAACATTCACACAATCAGATTTTAGAGTCACTGGATATGGTAAGCTGGTAAAGTGTAAATGTAAAGTGAAGGCAACTGCATACCTTTGTCAACTTTAGGCTCCTTGGGTGTATTTGCTTGTGTAGATACGCTCCTATAGTCTGTTGAGAGAAGTAATTTGGATGTTTAGTCTATTTGTATTTTCCCTTAAATTTGAATCAGAAAAAAAAGTCAAAAATGATTATATGAATATTTTTAACTGAAATTCATGTTAGCGTACTTCTTCAGTATACATGAAATTCAAGCCTTTACTGTTTCAATCTCCTTGAGATAACTATGACCTGGATTAATGAGAATATTCACAGGCTGGTTTACTGTTACAATGTATTCATTTTTTACCTTTAATCCTTTCTCTTTCCAGTTTCAACAGTCTCACCTGTTAATGAATTTAAAGAAAGAAATTGATTAGTTCAGCTGTGTTAAAATAATATTTCTACCAATTTGCTTTCCATAAAAGTCATTACTGCACCTTAAGATCATCAAGATTTCTTTCTAGCAGGACCCTCTCTTTGGTCAGTTGGGCGATATGATGATTCTGTTTGTTAGCTGAGTCTGAAATTTTAATAAAAAGCATAAATATTTATGCTTTCTCTCGTTATATACTGTATATTGTATATTGTCATAGTCACACAACTAAAAAAACTTGAGAACATGAAATCATTCTTTAAATTATATTAGATATAACTTTTCATACCAACCTTCAAGCATTCTGACTTTATTTTCAAGGTTATCTTTCCTGTTGGGTTGAAAAAAATTAAAACAATTTGTATAATTTATAATTTTACTCTCACAAACAAAACTACTTCAACAAAAAATAATATATAAATCAATTGCTAATAAAATATTATTGACACCATATGTTGAAAATCAGGGGGACATGATAACAATTAAAATCAGATTAATTCTTACCTCTTTGTTAACTTGGTATGTTCCTCTGTCAGCTTTTCAACTTGATCTGCTTGTGCCTGAGATCTCTTCAGTGATGTCTGTGTTGAAAGCAAATCATTTTCTACTACAGCCTTCTCCCTCTTCAGCTGTACATTCTCAAGAGACTGTGTTTCTGCCAGTTCTAGGGAGTTGGAAAAAACAGGTCACAACTTTTCAAGAAAAATAAATATTTTACACAAATAACATTCCAACACACAATTCTTTCCTGAATGAAAGCGAGAAGATGAGATTACCTTTCAAATGTCTTAGCTGCTCTTCAAGCTTATTGTTCCTGATGTATACAAAAAAATTGTTGTTAGATTGTTACTTTATTTTCAAGGTTGTCCTTGCTGTTGGGTTGAAAAAAATTAAAGCATTTTGTATAATTTATAATTTTCCTCTCACAAATAAAACTACTTAAGCAAAAAAAATATATAAATCAAATTGCTAATAAAAGATTATTATATTGACACATTGTGTTTAAAATTAGAGGGACGCAATAACAATTAAAATCAGATTAAAATATTAAGAACCATATCTCTAATACAAGGCTGAATTCTTACATGTTTGTTAACTTGACATTCTCCTCTGTCAGCTTTTCAACTTGATCTGCTTGTGCCTGAGATCTCTTCAGTGATGTCTGTGCTGAAAGCAAATCATTTTCTACTACAGCCTTCTCCCTCCTCAGCTGTACATTCTCAAGAGACTGTGTTTCTGCCAGTTCTAGGGAGTTGGAAACACAAGACAACACTTTTCAAGACAAAAAATATTTTACACTAATAACATTCCAACCCACGTAATTCTTTTAAATGAAAGTGAGAAGGTGGGATTACCTTTCACATGTCTTAGCTGCCCTTCAAGCTTAGTGTTCCTGATGTATACAAAAAATAAATGTTAGCGTTTAACCACAGAAATACAATCACTATCTGCAATGCTGTGATTGTGGCTGGTATCGCGTCTTACTCTGCCTCTGTCTTGCATTTTTCCTGCTTCAGTTTTTCCATTTCGTCAGATATCTGTCCATAGGATGTAAGAACACGCTGTGAAGAAATAAACAGTGAAATAATCAGCATGACAGTAGTAAAACACAGGAAACAGTGGGGGCTGTATTATTCGTAGATGGACCAAAATATGTGATTTAGCACTAACGTTAAGAGACAGATGCATGATTAGCATCTCTTAAATTGGATGCTAAATAGAGAGAACATGCCTTCTTTTCTTCCAGTTCTGCTTTGATAGACTCATAGTCTCTGGTCTTTGTCTCAAGAGCAACCAGTCTGATCTGCAGCTCTTCCAGCTGCTGCTGGAGCCCGACAGTGTCACTGCATGAAACATGTTGACAACACAAACATGTTAATCAAGTTCCATTCAACATCACTGCACATATGACAAATCTTTGAACGGCTCCATTAAACAGTGATATCCAGTCATTGCACTTTAATTTATTATTCAATCATTCAGTGATTTGCTGCTTTAGTAGTCAACAACATATAATCACAAAAGCAGACAACTGTACACATTTGCAGCAAATGGGGCAACGACACTGTTTTAAAAACGTATAGGTAGCTTGACAATAGCTTGTTGTCACAATATAATAATCATAGCGATGAACATTGTAAAATACTCACTCTGAGACGGTTATCTTCTGTTTCAGTGCAAGAAATGACGACACATACTCGCCCAGGGTCTGTACCACGAAAAACAAAAACAAAGTGGGGGGAGATCATTATCAGCAACACGTTCACGAGAAATCGAAAGGACAAAAACAAATAAATTGTATAGCAGGGGTCGGAGAGTGTTTTTATTTTCTGATTGTAGCACACAACATGACTCTTAATACTACGTCTGTCATAGAAAGATGGTGTGACCTGGTGCAAAACAGAGCAGTTCTGACAGTTTCCAAACGTCGCGTCCGCGGCGATCGCCACCGTCTTTGAGTGACTGTCTCCGGGCATCATTGTAAAATAAATGTCGTCGTAATCCTCAACTTGGTTTCCTTTTCCTAAACAAATGATCGACCATATCCCCGTTAAACAAATTCCATACAAGTTCAAAACAACTTCATATTTTCGCGTCTCCCACGTTGACCAAGGACCCGAGCAAGGACCCCACAGGGGGCGCTCCGTGAAATGCCGGTCAAGAAAAAATGGTATATTTCCAGCTTTAAATTCATAAAATATTTTAAATAAGGATTTTGTACGATCCAATACAATTAATTTTTCAATAATATAATTTTAATATATATCATTTGATTTCTTTTGCTGAAAGGTGACGGTTTCTTTAGTTTATCTCTTATTTCAGGCATTTCATGAGGGCATATGGGGGCGTTACCAACTACATAAACCTGCAGCGACACAAACACAGTAGTGTGTAGTATTTTTGTGCACGTGACGTACATGTCTACGGAATAAGGCAACACACCGTGTGTTTTCAGTGATTTACTCGCTTTACAGTGCAGGGTTTGATGACGTTTGAGTCAGGGAAGATATAGAAAAGAGTAAAGTTTAGGTTTAACATACCGTAAATGCACACTTGGATAAATAATATATCTAATACTACGGTCTGCTCTTTCCTGTCTATGGAACATTCCCTCGTGGTATAATAGGATTAGGCACTTCGCCTAAACATGGGTTCGATTCCCGGTCAGGAAACACAATTTTTAATGTTTAAAATGAAGTGACTACTTCTCTCAAGTCAATACGTGGTGAATGGTGAAATTAAACAGAACTGTCCGAACCGTTTCCCGTTACAGTTGTTTCGGTCTTTTCGTTCTATGTGCACTTGCTATTTAGACTTATACCCCGCAGAGGGTACTGTTGTACAGACAACGCTGCTCTTCCTGCTCTTTCTCTCTCTTTCTCTCTCACACACACACACACACAAATGGAGAGACACTCTTTATTCTTTACTACCGGTTTGTCCTGTACTTGATAGAAAGGCAACAATAACGTGGAGTGCAGCCTGAAGGCTAAAGAGCCCGACTCTATACAAACAGATATAGCCAGAGATAGCACAGCTTCTTCTAAGTGGTACAGGGGAGTGTGTACATGCTTCTCTCTCTCTCTCTCTCTCTCTCTCTCTTCCTGTCTCACTCAGAGACAGAGAATCCCTCATGTTACCTGACATGGGTTAGGTTACACTTTGTATGTTGGCAGATTTATCGTGATCGCCTCTCTTATCTGCAGGGAGCCTATCTCTGATCTCCATCTTTGTGTAAACAACTATTTCATCATCCTCTCATTCCCTTTCTTCCTGTGTAGGTGGACTTTCTCCTCCACTTTGTTAAGCTTCTGTAGAGTGAGGTGGACATCAGTTTCCACCCCACTCATAGAAATATGTTGACATTCAAAATTTCAGCCTTAGAGTGTTATTGGAGGACATAACCAGACTTAATTACTTTTGTGATATATATTTTTTTTTTTTGCATTTTCAGGTAGAAAATCAAGGTCAATGAAGTTACCACATCTGGTTCCTCGTTGCAAGTCTGTATGTAAAAAATACAAGAAAAATACATATATGGTGAAAGGAAATGTTTCAGTATTGTAATAGATGTATATTTTTAATATCAGGATCCTTTTTGTTGGAGCATGTTTGCAACTTTTTCTCTGTACGTTGCCCTGTGACATGGTGCTGACCTGCTCCCTTAAATTCTTCTCTTCTCTTCTCTTCTCTTCTCTTCTCTTCTCTTCTCTTCTCTTCTCTTCACTTCACTTCACTTCACTTCACTTCACTTCACTTCACTTCACTTCACTTCTCTTCTCTTCTCTTCTCTTCTCTTCTCTTCTCTTCTCTTCTCTTCTCTTCTCTTCTCTCTTGGCCCTCATTCATTCAGTAATGCAGTGCTTGCAGCTGACCTGCTATGAATCAACTACAGAGGTGCCTGACAAGGAGGAAAACCCCTTTTCACTCTATACCCACCTCTCCCTCTGGCTCACTTCCTGTATTTCTCACTGCATTTTTCTATGACAGCACCAAATACATCGATGCCCTGGCTTTTTTCTTCCTGCCCTGTCTTCTCACACTCTTCATGTCTCCTCCCTCCTTCTCCGTCTCAGGCTTTGCCCCAGGGATTATGACGATGGTGATCTTGTTTTGGGCATCTGTGTCCTCTTGACTTGTTGAGAAATGAATAAGAGTAAAGCCCAGACACAATATGTCAGAGGTGCTGAAATGGCCCATACCCCATTGGCAGTTCCCTTTAGCTTTGGCGTCACACTCCAGTGCATACTGAAAACTAGGTCATGATAAGATGACACTTGTCATAATACACACTATTATATTATGATAGGACTTGCAGTGCTTACCTGTTACGTGGGTCATAGGTTTGGAGCATCTCAGGAGAGACAGCACAGTTTGTGACATCCAGGTCTATACCCACAGGCTGAATTCGATCAACCTCAGTAGTGAGGGAAACACTCGCAGGCTTTTTACCGTTGTAACATTAAAATGAAAGTGACGTGGTCACGCTGGATAGATTTTGAATAAATGTCATTAGGCCGGATTTTAAGAATTATGATAGAGAGAGACAGAATGTGGCAGATAAGTTTGTGTTATGATTTTGAGATGAAGCTATCTTTTATACTGCAAAGGAACAGTCTACTCTGCTTATTATGGAGGTGAATCAACAGTGATGGTAGTGATGTTATGGTTGAGAAAAGACAAATCATTTGTCGGTGCATGATGACAACACCTCCCTCACCTGTTGAGGATTTGAAGCCAGAAAAAGTAGGACTGACGAGATGAAGACCCCTCACAAGTCTCTCTTCACATTTCCCCCAAAGAAGAAATGTAACCAGACTTACAGCTACAGCTGAGATGCTGACATGACACACATTTGTTTATTGCTTCATTTACAATGTAAAAGTCACACTGAAATATCATTAGCTATCATTTGTCAGTGCTTTTATCCACAACCAACATGTAATGGATTATTTCCGTGCCATATCAATGCATGCAATACGTGACTGCCCTTGGTAATAATGCAGTACAGTACAGTGTAATGTAAAAATGGAGCCGGGCCTCTTTAAAGAGTTCGCTCATACTTTTTGCTGTTGACGAAGACTGCCACTCACCAGCAGCAGTAAATAATCACTAGGCAATGGTGACATTGCTGAACTGGGATTTTTGACATCACAGATGTTTTTCTTCAAAAATAAAATAAATGTTTTGAGTAGAAAAGGTGCAGTTTGTCAGCGCGACATCCTAAGAAACATTATACAAAATATAAGGGATAATGCAGGGTGGCGTAATGAAAGGACTTATTTATACTGCTTATTAATACAGTCTTCCAGCAACGTTGTATTGTAAAGCCAATAAATAAAACAAACAATACTGTACATGGGTCACACAGTTCCGCTGCTCACTCAAAGATTTCACATTGACTTGGTGACAAAAGACATTATAGCACCACTGAGTTCACACAACCATGACCCATCGCAGAACAGCTCTCTCATGTATGATGCACTTAACCTTTTCACTTATTATTAATGTTTTCGATAAGGCAACACAGAGCATTCTGTTATATTGTCCAGCTTTTAAGGAAGCCCACTGTGAATATTCCCAGTCTGGTTTTTTTATATCAAACCTCAGAGTACAATTATGATTTTTTACTCGTTTCTTTGAAACATCCCTTTTTCATAATCACACCCCACATTTCCGACTCATCGAGAACTGCAGCGCACCACCAGGGCGTATCGCGTGTTGCTGCGCGGCGGTGCTTGAAACCTCGTCAACCAGTTTCCTCTGCTGCTCTGCCATCATTGGCCGTTGGTTGCCTGGGAGATGTTTGGTGTTCTGGGTACAGATCTGTCCAATTACATACACTATATAAACAAAGCTGGGATTTTTCAGGTTTTCAGTTTCTTTTGGACATGTCGGTCCTATTCACTTTAATCAAAATTCCCATTTCGCTCGCTCCTCCTCATAATTCCCTCCTTTATTTGTACTGTCCTGCTCACATTCCTGTGTGCTGCTGTCAGCATCAAGTTCTTGTATCCAGATGTCCGGCATCGCAGGGAGAAGACGGGGCACCGCAGCTTTCTTGCACTTCCATTGAAATGTCCTCTGTTTTGTCAGTGCTCGCCACACGCTCAAAGCAAAAACACTGTCTTTTCAAGCATGGACGTGGAATATAGTCTTTTGTCTAACTAGCGATCTGCTGGCGACGCAGGCAGAGTCCGTTTGTATGATTATAGGTTTGAATTTAAACAGGACTGGCAGCACTGCTTGCCGTAGAACTTGTGGCTGCAGACTCCATGCTGTGGCACCAGGTAGCACCAGCTGAAATAATCTCGACACACTAGGTCTGTGGAGAAACGGAAAAAGAAATCAACATCAAAGTTTGTTTCTATACCAACTAGAATATACTGTAGGTCACAAGAGGTGAAATGGGTGTTTAACTGAATGCATCAAATTTGCATTATGTTATTGCTTTAGTACCTTTCTTCTCAGGCTGTGGGCAGAAGTTGGTGTTGCAGGCCTGGGACATTGACGGCTTAAGATGTAGTGCACAGCCAGTAGAGGGCTTCCCCTGAGCCAGGCACTGGACTGCCCTGGCCTGCACTCCTCCTCCACATGTCACTGTGCACTGTAGAGCCCAAAAACACAAGGCCTTCTTGATGAATACTACCAATACCATGCATCACGCCTAACACATTAAATCTCCCTCTCTTTGGTTTACAAAATTACTATAGTTGAAGCTACGGCTGCAGGCATAAAATGCAATGCAGTACCTGAGACCAAGGGGATGGGTGCCATCCTGGTTTAGGTGGAGATTGAGGTGGATAGGTGTGATGGTGCATGCTCCATCGGTGGACTGGTGGGGTGGGGCGGACAGGGCACTCGGCCAGGATACAGGACCTCTGGAGCTCCACTGTGGGCTTGGGGACATGGTGGCACTTCTTGGCAGCAAGCTCTCTGTATTTCCCTGCAGTGTCCTTTATTAATAATGAAAACCCCCCAAATAGTCACATTAAGAATCAAGATGATGGAGGACATCTTCAAGAAAAACATTTTTACAATCAATTCCGATGCACAACATTAATGTAATATAGTCATTTTTAATAAATAGAAAAATAAACCCCTATGACACAGACCTTCTCCGCACATTTGATGAAGCGTGCCTGATAGCCACGACCACATGTTATCGAACACTGAAAACAGAAGAAGGGATCTTATTTACGTCATATGCAAAAAAATAAAAAGCTACAGCACACCACCGCTTTATTCGCTGTAATCTTTTCATCAGTCCTTATAACTGCTAAAATTACCTCTTGCCACGTGGAGACGAACCACTGGACTTTTCGTTGTTTCTGGCAGCGTTTAATGAAGCAGGATTCTTGACCGGCAGGTTTTGGCAGGCCCACACACACACTGTCTGGCAGCGTTTGCATCTGGACTCCCGGGTTGGTGCTCGTACAAAGCACTGTCCTCTTCCTCAAACCGTTGCCACACTTCCGAGAACACTGCCAAATAAAGAAGAAACACAGTAACGATATTTATTATTTAAACTAAACCATTCCGACTGCTGAATCTCATTAGGTCTATTTTTAACAGGTAATTCGAAAAATGTCTGGGAGGAAATCAAACATGGTAATGGAGGCGCAGGGGAAATGCAGCAGGGAAATTAAATCTGCATATGAATCCTCATACATTCACACATTTGTTTTCCTGAGAATCAAGTCCAGGCCCCGTGGTCGAGAACATTTTATTATTCAGACACGAGAGCGTTTTATTTGTAATGAATTTTGACTAAACTGGATCCATTATAAGTACATTTTCAGAACACCCATTATTTCAGGAGTAGCTTTTCCACTTCCTCTCAATCAAAAGTGAGGATTAATCAAAAGTAATTCAAAAACTGACATAGTGGAGCGATTAAACGACTTGAGCCTAACAAGACATGTCTCAGGCCAAAGGTCTTAACAAGCCAGCTGAAGGCAGTCTCCACACAGTGACTTATTGTGCTGTACCGCCTTAATAATCCCAGTGAGGAGGGCCAATAACCCCCCAAATATCCACTCTGAGCCTATGCACACATCTTATGGCACAGCCTAAATCAAACACATGAATGTGTTTCGCACAATCATCCAAGAACCAGGGAGCTGTGACGCACTGCTCTGTGCCGCAAATTACCGGAGAGGAAGTAAAGTGGACATCGTCCGTGGCAGGTAGTTAAGGGACAATTGGGGTAAAATGGGAGTTGCGCAGTGAAACAAGTCGCTGCCTGTAACGTGCAGGAACTGGAGCGAGAACAAGACATGGGGAGGTTCCTGTGGGCACATTCAGGGTTTAAAGCCCCCAGTCGTAAAATGTGCTGAAGCCATCAAGGCTGCACAGTGTGTAGAGCAGGTCTGTAGCTTTGAACTGATTTTTTTTCCCCTCCTGTGGTTAAATGTTTTGTGCTACAACAGCAGTATGTCATTCATACATCCGTGATAATCTCTTTCACACATGCCTACCTGTGACCATGGCCCTGCGGTCCACACTGGTGGACAGCTCTGTGTGTTGCAGGCCTGTCTCCTGGCCGGGGCGGGCTGGGCACAGTGAGAGTCGGCCAGGGCGTCTGCTTTGGTCAGGCTGGTTCTGCGGACGCACTGGACCTGCCGAATCTGCTCTCCTCCTCCACAGCTCCGGCTGCACACCCCCCACTCTCCGACAGACCAGCTGAGACGACACAACACATGCACGCTGAGTCAACCAGCACGGCCCTTCAATCACTTAACGAGACAGGCCCCGCGGGAATTTGCCGGGGACACAAAACCTGTAGCTGCAGAGGACACTGTTTTGCATTTAACTCACTATTTCTATTTAGAGGCACCGCAGCGAATTCTTCTTCAGACATTTTTAAATAGAATTGACAATTAAACCCCACAACATACTATATATCTAACAATCGCGCTTTACACAAAGTAATAGACTCGGCATAATTCTACACACCAGTCTTCATATATCGCTGACATCAGACACGGAGGAGTGTTGCAGGGCTCAGACATTTGTTCAGAGCAAGTCACAACAGCCGAGGCTGTAATTTAAACCCCACTGCACCATTTCACACCCCCTCTAACCTAAAGTTTACCCTCATCGCCACTCAAACTTTGACATAATCACATGCTTTTGTTGTTTGTAATACGCACTTCAAGCAAATATGTTGACACTCACATATCCTAAATCAGCTAACGCTGGTTTAAGATACGTCCATACTTTATATTAATGCTATGTCACACAATCCTCTGTCCCCGACAGGTGTGACAGTTTATGTTATACTTAGTGCATTTTGTTGTCAACACTGCACCCAGCAGACTGTACGTCTTGAGTCACCTAATCCGCAAATCTGCTTTCCCTCTTCTCTTTCTCAAAGCGTCATTGCATCTATCCCATATGACCCGAACCCCGAGGTGCTGGCAGTTTAATCCCCGTCCTTCATCACACACTTGTGTCATCCTTTCACTAACTTCATGCCAGTCTACCCATCCGGTCTCCGAAATGTTGCTGTAAGCACACGGAGTTGTATAGATTAACAGTCTAAACTTTATTTGTAGTGATTTTATTGCATCGCTTGCTTGGAATGTTGTATGAGGAGATGAGAGGAGTATAGATGTACACATGCATTATCGAATCTAAATAAATATGGATGGAGAAACTCCATCTGGCCTCATCAATTGGTCATCGCTTGTCAGGAGGAAGACACATACTATATAGGATGTATAGAGGGAGGGTGGGGGAGATGATGTAGAGATTTTTTTTTTGCTTTAAACATTTAAGTGGTCAACACACACGTCTTAACACACTGACATGTTATTCATCACCCTGTAGCGCACATACTGGAGTCATTTAAATATGTTCAAATCAACCAAACAGCAGATCAAGTCAGGGCACTATTTAGCAAAGACATGGACATGAACATATACACTTACATTGTCGGCTCGAAGGCAGGAGGAATTCTATATAAGTATATAAGTATGTTTTTCTGAATCTTTGTTTCACCAAATTATATATAGGTACTTAAACTGCAAATGACTGCAATAATGTAACACTGAGGCTTATATTGGCTCGCTGATATTATATCATTATTATTATTATTACATTATAAAC
Organism: Trinectes maculatus; assembly: GCA_016785345.1. Lineage (NCBI taxonomy): Eukaryota > Metazoa > Chordata > Actinopteri > Pleuronectiformes > Achiridae > Trinectes > Trinectes maculatus. Next base: position 1,506,781 of record JAFBJQ010000105.1, read on the forward strand.
ATGTACCAACTCGCTACAGAATGATATCATAATGCTGTACTTTATGAGATCCTTTCTTGGCCCTCTTACACAACATATCCATTTTTGCACAGAAAAGTAAAACATCGTCATCTGAGCTGCAGTGGTCATGCGGTGGACGATAAAGGTGACACATTTGATAGTTGATTACCACTGAAAGGCATTTACTTATAGCTCAGATCTACTAACTTAATGACCTCGCTGAAATGGTCTTTGGCATCATATTCTCATTAAAGCAACTTCAAAGTATAGACGAACATGTGATCTTTGCCCTGGCCGGCATCAGTAAGTGTAGTTGGGGGATGAGTAAGCATCATACCCTCTGGACAGAAGCACAAGGGATCAGATGTCTTGTGGACGGAGTGTCAGATCACCTCTGTGGTCTAAACGACACTGTCTAGATACTCGCCGGGGGCATTAAATAACCACAGACCAGTGTTTATAGCTGTGTGTGTTTGCACTTTCGTGTGTATATGTGTGCGTGTGTATTCCTGCGCTTGTATTAGTGTACATCCACTCATTTGGACAGAATGATATCATGCTCTAAATGCGAACGAGCAAAGAAAACCTTTTTTCCATGATGTCATGCCTGACTGGTCCAACTCAGTGGGTGCAGACACAGCAAAATGAAATAACTGCAGGGCCTCAGAATAGTATGATCGGCAGAGATGGACTGATGACCACAGCCAACCGGTCTAGCCTCTAATGCATGTTTAGGTCAGTCCAGCGCATGTTTTGTCTCAGATCACAGTTTATGAAAGGGGGGAAGGTGAGGGGGGCGCACCATTCAAAAATGTGTCCAGATGCTTGATGAAAAAAGGAAACATATATATTCACATACAATTAAATAAGATCCATTTAGTTCCAGTTATATACTGTACGAGACATTTTATAAAGTTACAACTGAGACCAACTGCGGTTGTTTAAACCACATAACAGTGCTCCAGGAAAGTAGGATGAGCAATTTATTGTGATCATCACGAATCCAAGCAAAACATCTGAACTAACTAAGTTATGAACCTTTAATATGAAATTTGAAACACTGCTGCAAAAAAATGCAACCAGATTGTAAACGCATGGAAATGCAGTCTAGTGCCTCAGATTGTAACCAATAGGAAAGAGATAGATTATCTTATGTTTTGACAGTATAACTGTAAGCTGCACCATAAAATATCTGCTGCTTCTTCATTCAATTTGCACTGTGATCGTTATATTGTGTTAGTTAGTTAGCTTGATGGGTCCAGTGAAAATGTATTGAGAGTAGATAGTTGTCATAGTTTCATTAAAGGCTTGTGTTATGCAAATAATGCAATAAATTATTTTATCTAACCTAACCTAAGAATAAAGAAACCATTCAGTTGTGGGTATTTGTCCCATTATGGAAAACTCCCCCATAATATGGCCACCTGAACAGGTTATGGTCCCCACAACATTAGAGATTTCTTGAACACACAGACCGGCTGTGAGAGACACACATATGCTGGCTCACAGGCGCACTTAAGCAGCCCCAGCTGTAGATAATGAAGGAGGTAGGCCCGGGAGATGAGTGTAAACAATTGTGAGATGACTTTACAGCCACTATTATCACTCTTTCCTCAACTCAGTGTAAACACACAAATCCATTAGTGAGTAACTGCTGATAAGAACAGTGTGTAATGGTAGAGGGTGAGAAAGACGGTCAGAGAAGAAAAGAAAGCAACGCAAGTAAGGGAGAAATATTAGAGCGGAGCATCGACATCAAAATCAGAACTGGAAGAGAGTTTCGGGGGGTGGGGGTGGGGGGGCAGGGGGGGCTGGGCGGCTGCGTTCGTGTACATGAAAGAGGGAGACCATAAATTTAATCATATTTATATGTGACTTTTAAAAGATACAGACAGTGAGACAGACAGACAGACAAGCAGCCAGGGAGTGTGTGTTTGTCATGAAGCCACAGTCCAATAAATCCCTGCTGAGAGATTGGAAGTGCTGCAACCAGAGCACAGCTTAGACTGAATGACAGCTCCCCTTGGCTGGCTGTTTGGTGTGTGTGTGTGTGTGTGTGTGTGTGTCGGGACAGGGCTGGACAGGTCACAGAGTTGGGGGAAAAAAAAGACGTCAGATCAAAGTGACCAGGCCGTCAGGGTTATGTTTACAGCTGAGCCTGAAGCCACCCATGGCATGGACCCTGCAGTGGAGGTCTGGCGAACCTGTGTTGTGCATGCAGGGACACAGGGGTCACACCGCTGACCTCACAGACCTCATCTATGCAGCAGTGTGTGAGAGGGAGACACGGGGACAAGGAGGCAGACGGTGAGACAGACAGAATCCGACCTTATGGCTTACACCAAGGGCATCTGTTGTACCTACAGTACCCTGAGTGATGACTAAGCGGTAACATGCAGACTGAATGCTACGTAAATATAACCGTCACTGTCTCTGGCTACCAGATAATGACAGTGTGATCGCACACTGTAAAAATCCACATAAAGCCTGAACTGTTTGTTTTCAAACACTGTCTCTCTGTGCTCCCAGGTTTCCTCCTTGACGTCCATTGTGCCATGAAATCTAATCTTTCCCTTCTCCATGTGGATACATTTACCAACAGGACCATGATTACGTTTTTCCACTGTATTACTGCACAGCACAGAAACATAATACACTGACTTTGGTCAATGATCTGTACATGTAGCAATTACATTAATATGTCCATGTGTGTTATGTTGTTTCAATGTAAAACTAACTTTTTAAGTGACATTAAATAAGCTATTAAAGCTCTGTATTATTTTCTAACTTCTAAAAAAATGACCACAACATAACAACGTTATATTATATTATACTATATTATTATATTATATAGGAACACGCATGGTTCTTTTCATGCATCTTTGAAATGTAAAGCTATCTATTACCCAAACTGCCAAACTTTTAAATCACATACAAACTTCTCAATAGTTTTTACATAGTGAACCTCACTAGTTTGTCTTCTCTATCATGCAACACACAAATATATTTACAACACCGTACCTTTGTTACAACACTCTACATTCCCTCTATCATCTTATGTTGGTGGAGAAGCTTCCTTTTTAAAAAAAAATGTTTTCTTAAGTGAGTTTCGATTCTACAATAAGAACTAATATGTTCTGTCTTCCTAAGTAACAGAAATTACTCCAACACAAGCCGACAGTAAATATTACAGACTTCTGGTGGACTGTGGTAGTGACCATCATAACGTAATATTTTGTGGACTTTTTTTTGTTGCCTCAGCACTTATTAGTGTGGGTGGGAACACATCTGTAATGCTGGCAGTGGTGCAGCGTGCTCACAGTACCAGCTCTGCCTGAATGTGACAGCGAATACAAAGCAGAGATTACTGAACATTATTCAACAAATGACTACACAAAATGACACAATGAGCCACAATTGTGTCATTATTATTTAAAAATGTCAAAGCCCCGCAGGACGTCGCCCCCTTTTCTGACAGCTTTATAAATGTTTTCTGTCATCACCATCAGTACTTCATGTCAGTGTGTGTTGTGGTTGTCATGCAGACTTTTCCTAGGATACCTGTTCCAAAATGGAGACACACACACAAACCAAGCAAGAGGGAAATATTAATGCACTGACACTGCAAGGAAAATATTCCCCTTTGAACAGCTGTTGGTTTCTATAAAACATGAGATAAATGCTAATGCAAGTGGGATTCCATGATTTCAGCACTGATTGCATAACACTGGTGCCCTGTAAATATTATGTCCATGAGAAAATCTTGGGTTTTTTTTGTTTTATTTGGGGGGGGGTTTATTTCAGCAGGTGCCGGGACGCCTCCAATTGAATGCATTACGAGAGGGGTGATTTCATCAGGAGGTGGCGGGATCAAAAGGAAAAGAAGTTTGAATTTAACATATGTCTGCCTCAAAGTTTTTTTGACTGCACTGATTTTGGGGTGCGGTGCAGTAGGGACACTTCAAGCTGTCCTACTGAGAGGGTGAGGGCGTTTGGGTGGGAGTACGCTTCAGAGCAACTAGACACCAACTCCTCTTCTGCCTTTCCATGTCTTCTTTCTGTGTGAGTGTGTGAATGTGTGTGTACGCACATGCGCTCCAGACAGCAGCTGATGGTCAGTCATTCTACTCTTGGCAACTTGATGCAAACATCACAAGCATCATATATCATGATGCGTGCCATGCTCCACATGTTACGTTACGCGTACTTAGATACTATGTTGCATATACAGCAGTGAGTACGCGACACAATCTTATGTTTCTGACACCACAGCCACCCACTGTTAAAGGCTCTCCGCTCTGTCTTGCTCCCAGTTTAGCAAACGTCCTCATTCTGCAAAAAGTTGCCAACATTAATGGTACTCATTTCCACAAACAAAGATGCGACGAGGTCCATACTGTGCCTGCCGCTGCCATGATCCTCCAATATCGAGTGACAAGAGTTCATAAAACATTTTAAGTGGCTTGGCTTGGCCACAACATAATAAAACAGTTTTACACCCAGGGGACAAAGTCACATTTGGACAGTCTGCACATGCAGCACGAACCAAGATGAGGTCAGTGTCTCAGCAAAACTCGGCTCTGCACAAAAACCGAGGCGCAGCTTGTCAGCAAGTGTCTGTTATATATGCAAGAATTTGGCTGCTATTTCAGGCCATCACTAAGACTGTACATGGGAGTAGAGGTAGAGGCCTCTCTCACTGCTCTGTGTCCCACATTTTGGGTCCAATTCTTGAACTCAGACTAAAGTTCTGTCCATTTGGTTTAGACAGGTATGGTCTCTGTACTTCCTACTTCATTATCACTTGAAAGTCAGCTGTTATGAATGGGAAGCCTGCACCCATCTGTCTTTGTCTCAAATCTAGGTTTGAACATTTCAAACATTTTTAATGGGCAAATCTGCCAAGACATTTGTTGTAAACAGAACAGTAAGCTTAAAATGTAACTAATGGAGGGTGCAGGGGTTAGATTCTTCCTATCCATGCGTTCTGCAGAAAGTATTGGAGCTCAACATATTGTGGGAAGACAATATCACACTTGATCACACCCTCCATGTTAGAAATGGAGGCCCTGAGAGAAGTAACCTATTGTGCACCCTTACGTTGTTGCCCCAGTGAACTTCTTCTCTTCTCTGAGTTATGTCGACTCAAGAGACAACGTTTGCGTGTTTCTTAGAAATTTTACATCCAACTGCATTTGCAGAAAATGCACCTGGGAGAAGTAATACCTCATGCAGCAGCTGTTGTCGGGATGACAAGCAGCATCTCCGTCGGTCACCGTGCTGATTTGATGGGTATGTGGGATTTCTGTGGCCAACAATGTGTTGTAAATGTGACAAAAGTATATCTCCAAAGATGGTTGACTTAAAACATGTCTTTTAGATTGTTGTGTAAATGTCCTTTCGTAGCATATATGTGCATGTTGTTTAAGCAAATCATGAACTCTTACCACCATTAACGGAATGTAAAAGTTGTGACAATGTCCAGAGCAGCAGCAGAGACAAGGGAGGGACAATTTCCCTATGCGTAAATGCGTGTGTGTGTGTGTGTGTGTGCGCGCGCGTGTGTGTGTGTGTGTGTGTGTGTTCACGTATGTCCTGCGTGTGAGCGTGTGCACCACGCCCTATGATGTCTGCAGCACTGAACCAAGCTGACTGATCCTCTGATCCTCAGCCCTGGCCCTGTGTGTCAGGGGTACAGACAGTGACCGAACCAGCTGAGCTGAGCCAGAATCCCATAGAACCACACCCTGAAACCACAGGATCATTAGTGGGTCTTGCTCCCACTCGCGCTCTGTCTGGTGTCATCATAAATCACAGCGGTGGCATTATACAACATTGCGATAATCCCTCTTGGCCATAGCAACCTGGAAGTGAACCTCAACCTACGACGATAACGTCTTATGCTTTGGTTACCAGCAAATTGATCTTGAGGTTGTTTCTGGTGCATCATTGACCAACAATATGTACCGAGAATCACTGAGCTTGGAGAGGAACCAACGTGTCCCACCATATAAGCACCCGCTGCATTTTGCATACAGCCGAGGACATAGATGCTTGCTGGCTCTCGATAGGCCCAAGGAAGTAGAGATGTGTTGTGAGCTTGTGTCCCGCAGTGATGCTACATGTGAAGAGATGAACCTTGTCCTTGGCATAGTGCACTGAAGAAACACACCATCTAAGTTTTCCTGACATTTTGTGAGGAATGAGACTGAACTGGATGGACACATTAGCAGCATAACCAGTGGAACTTCGCCTGTCTTCCTTGTTTCTCATGCAAGGTTTGGCCAAAACGAATGTTATTTTTAAACGTCATTGTGGGCAAACAGGTGCATTACAGGGCTGGGAAAGGGCAGAGAACATAGTTAATGCTGCCGGACAGCCTTCATTCACTTTATTATGAGGGGATAGTGTGGGAAGCTTGGAAGAGTTGACTCAACCAATAAACAGGTCTCTGAGACACTGCATGTCGCGAAATAACGGGACAGATGTGTAGGTGTAGACAAATAGCATGTTGGTCAGAAGGAGCGAGGGTGAAGGAAGGTGAAGGCACGGACACAAAACACTACACCCAGTAATATGTGAGAAACTGAGAAAAGACAACAAAGAGGAGGAGAATGAGAAAAAGCAGGGAGAAACTAAATATGTCCAATAGACAATGTCTTCATCACTATGCGGACCTTAAATAACTATATGATGGTATTTGGCTCCTGGCCCTTGAAACTTTTCATCTGCTTCTTCCCAGCATGCACATGCATGTACTGAAATGTGGAGTTGCTACAGCCAACAATGTTTTTGGCCACCATATAGCCTGCAGGACACTTTATAGCCCTTCCAATCAAGCAACAGAATAAGTGACATACCCTAAAGTCTTAAAGTCCAGAGGGACCAAATATTTCATCTTTTTCCATCCATCAGTATGGAGCAGACCATTATGAGGAAATGTCTGTACGGGTCAAATCGTTTTTAATCATGTCCAGATTGCGAGTCCAAAAAACAAAGTGCAGATACTTTGATGAGGTAATTCACAAACTTTTGAAGCCGCTATCATCATTGACTTTACTGTTTTTTTTTTGTTAAACTGGGTTCCAGCGCTTTCCCAGAACCAACCTTGATTACGGCTGTTACTCGCATGCACAACAATGTGAGAAAGCGTAGGGTCTGACCTGGCAGGACATGGTTGGGTGTTGCAGGGCATCAGTCCAGTAGCAGGTCTTGATCTGGGATTGCAGTAAGATGTGTTCACCTGCACTCTCAAGTCTCTGTAACACGCCGACCTGGTGGTCATCTGGCCTGTATGGGTTACATATCACTAAGTTAAGGTGCATCGTCATAAAAGACAAAAGGAAACAAGTAATAAAGTTAATTCCTGAAACAACGATACTATGACAACACCAAAGGTTAGTATGTACTCGGATGGACAATCATTTTAGATTCTTGTTCTTAATATAGAAAAGACTCCAGTTTTACTGCTCATTCTTTAGCCTGGAAACCACAGCTTAACAAAACATGCCTCGGAAATGTTTGCAAGATGTTATCAAATGTTATGATGCTCCTATGACATCTGTTTAATGATGGGAAAGGTGAAATAGTGCTGTTTCTCAATTGCCTCAAAATGTATTAGAAATTTTCATCGATACATTTTCTAGGACTTTTTAAATTCCACAAACCTCTTGAGCAAAGAACTGTTTGCAGGATGTAGTCATTGAAGTCTTTGCTAAAAGCTACAGAGCCACAAGCAAACAGGTAATGATCGTACAACTGTGGCTAGATAATGGACTTTTCCCCTACATTCTGGCACAAATGCAACGGTATTACTGTGTTATTTATGTCAAACCTAATTTCCAGGGTCACAGATATCCTGGTTGGTATTTGGCTTGAAGCAAAGGTCAAGCTGCACATTTCAACTCATACTGGTCAGTAAGTCAGTCACACTCTTTAATAAAGCAAACGACCCCCAAACCATCACAGCCTCCAATCAGGACACAAAGGGGTGGAGGTGGTGAGGGTGGGTCGCCACAGACCAGGGTGGGGAACTTTAACCTGGAGGGTCAATCAGCAGGAACTTCACACTGGGGGCTTTGTTCACGCCCATGAAGCAAGTGCACACACACACACACACACCTACACACACACACGCACACTTTATCTCCTAACCACTGCCCTCAAATCATCCATGCAGAGTCTTTGCACGTGTGCGTCTGTGTTTGTGTATGTGTGCGTAGTAGTTTAATACAGAGCCCCTGGACGGACAAAGGACACTGGTCAAAGCCCTGTATGTGAGTGCTAACCTGTTTGTGTGTGCATGCATGTGCGCGTGTGTGTGTGCCAATCTAATTGCAGGTCTCTAGTTGAACAAGGAGAGGTCCCACCCCTCCGAAACAAGAGCTACTAATGTCCCCTCACTAATCATGGGGGCGCTCCTCTCTCCATTTAACCTGCAGCTAAAAGCCTGATTATAGATCAGTGAGCTTCAGATGCTTTGTCCATTGATCTATAAACTGTCCTCTTAATTTGTGGGGTTTGTTTAGTTTCAAAAGTGCTGATCTGTCTTTTTTCATCAATGCAACAATTTTAGATCTTCATTGGTATAAAAACAACAACAGTAGAGGAATATTTTTTTTTAAATAATGCATCATGTCCCTGCACAGCATCTGGTGCCAAGCTTGATGACAAAGACTATGCTAAACTTCTATTAGATCTGTCATTACGGATTGGAAAAAATAACGTTTTGATTTAGTTTGCAGTGTAAGTGTAATATAATAAGGCAACAAAAAAATGTAAAAAATGTTTTGGCATTTCTGTTTGTGCTTACCTCCAGCACAAGTTGCTGAGCACTGGGAGCGGATGATGGCCCATGTGTAATTGTGTTTGATGTGATTCTTTTTCTCATCATCTTTCTTCAGTGTGTATTCCCAACGTACGCCAGGGTTCCAGCCCTGCAACAGGATCTACAGGACAAAGAATATGGGAACAATTATGGGACTGAAGACTGTGAAGACAAGTAAAACTATGTGCAGGCACATAATCAGGTAAAGAAGTAAACAAACGAGTGGGAGGTCGTATAGAGCATAACCCTAACAACCTAACTGCACAAACGCATTAGTAAAGTAGTAAAGTATAAATACACAGATCCTTTACCTCTATGACCAGTGTCTCATTGGTGGGACCAGTTGAGAATAGACTCTCTGGTCTGTTATAAGGTCTCTTGTATTCAAAAATGGCCCCAGCTATGGGGTGTCGGCCAGGCCAGTCCACCGTCCAGTGTCCATTCAGGTAGAAGCGTCTCTGGGTGTCCCTCACAGCCAAGTATGAGCTTGATGTATTGAGCTCCGTGACGCGGATACTCTGCGCCCCGGCTGGGATGGTTGCCACCTCGTAGTACTCTGAAAAAAATAAAGACCACAAGCAGACTTAAACCCGGACGTTACAAATACGAGCTATGAAATTAAAAAAGAGGTTAAAGCTCATGAAAGTCTGAGATAAAGTGACTTACGGTTATTATAATGTTGCTTGGTGTACTGGCCTTTGTAGATCTTGCAGGTGGAGTTGTCTCCTTTACAGACCCCACAAGCATCAGGCACAGCCGTGGAGCCCAACACGTGGTCACAGCCAACTCTCTGTGGTAGAAAGACATCATCCGCTTTTGACCAAGACAAAAGGCAACTTCACATCATGCAGGGTGATAAATTACAACCGCTGACAGCAGCTATCATTTATCCCTGTCGTGCTGACACATCAGCCTTTTGTTTTTATGTGTGTCCGAAGTAGTCGAGGAGCAGCATAACAAGGGTGTCAGCTGATGTTCTCCAGTGCTAAAGCCAGTCTGAAACTTCATAGCCCGAAAGATCTCACGCATGATATCATCGTCAGAAAAAAGCGCGCAGCCCAGCGCTTACTTCTGTCAGCATGAAAGCGTTACCTCACACAGTCCATCGATGCAGACGTTACTGCTGTCTTGAGAGCAGAGTGTCCCATCCTTTACTTTACTGGCCAAGGCAAAGAAGAAATCGTAACCTTCAGCGAAGCAGTACAGCTTACAAACATCTTGATCTGCAATAAAGGGAAATAACCACAGGGACCAAAGACAACGAGCGAATCATTTAGTTCCATGACATGGTTAACTGGCGAAAAAAAAAAACTCACACAAAGACGTCATTCGTCATTTCACTCCCTTTCCACCCCTGCGAGTAAGTGTGCAAATGGATTCTGCGGTCATCTCACCGTCCACTCTGGTGTATGGTCTCCAGGTGTAGAACCACCCTCTGAACTGCTTGCCGTTGAATTCGGCACACTGTTGTGCTCTGTAGTCAATGGCGCCGGGTGGACAATCCCCCGTGTTGCACAGTTTGTATGACCTGGAGGAGCCTTCACAGAACTTCCCCCCGTACGCAGGTCTGAGGAGAGGAATGCATACACACGAGTCATGAAAACAAAGCTTTACCGTTGCAAAATGGGTTACAGGTTACAATGTAATACTGAATTCATGGTAAGTGTATGTTGGAATGGCTGATGTGTGTGTGTGTGTGTATATATATATGTGGCTGTGTGTGAATGTGCCTTTTATAAAGGCCTCTCCAATCTCAGGTGTATAACCCCAGGCTATGTGACTTAAATGCCTTCCGTGGGACAATTACACCTCTATAAGCCTCCAATCACACTGTCACTTATCTCTCGCGCTCTCAGATTCTCTCCCTTTACATCTCCGCATTTCATCCTCTGCTTTTTTTAAATCCCTTCTCTGTCATCTCCTCTACCCCCTTCCCCCTCTCTCAGTCTACTCGCTTGGCTTTGTCCTCCTCCACCGCCCACACCCCCCCAACCCACTGTCCTTCCATCTGCTGGTCTTTCTCCTCATCGCTCTCTGTTTAATTTAGCCCGGCACTTGTCAGGATCTTGGCGTGACATGATAAGGAGGAGGGCCCGGCGTTTAGGGACAGGGCCCCCTGACTGACTGGCAGTGCAAGTCACCCAGAGTGAGTGATGAGTTCGGGACTAAGTGAGCTGATAAGTGATGAAGCGACAGAACCGTGTGATGGATCCTCACTATTTTAATCATGTGTCTTGATACACCATTGGCCTTGAGTCACACTATTACAAACAGCACCCGTTGTCTCTGCAGAGCGTCTTTCCACTCCTCCTCTTTCTGTGCAACACACTGCTATTGCAGCACTTGTTACAGCAGAGAATAATGTGCGATACAAATTGTCTCTACAGCAGTGACAACTTGTAGATGTACATTTCACCAAGAGGGTAAAAGCAGATGTTTTTACAGGTCTGTTGGAGAAGGATGATGGTATGAGATGAGTAAACGCTTCCACTCTTAATGGAAACTGAAGTTGATTGTCATTTTGTGGACTCCTGTGTTATGATTTATATTTGACCTTTTTATAAAAGCATTTTTTCCAAAAATGTCAAACTGTGCGTTTTGTTGCGGATATTTGCATTTCTAAGTTGTTCCCATCTCTGCGGACATGAACCTGTTTGTGAGGAACTGTTTTTGTGTACTAATCCACCTGGGGTTGTTGCACTGCCTCTCTCGATAGGTGACTCCGCTCTCGCAGCTCCTGGAGCAGGCAGACCACGGGGACCACTCCGACCACTGGCCATGCTGAGGCCTCGGGCCCTCGTCACCCTGTTTTACACATTGGCCCCTACGACACCACTGGAGAAAGAGACAGAGAGGAAATACAGTATGAGTGAGACTCCTCTGCACGCAAAGTGTAACGCGTCATTGACACACAGACTTTTGACTCAGGCCAGTAAGATGCAGCTTTCAGGTTTAACTGTTGTTCGAAATGTCACCGTCTAGAACCGGTTAAATATTCATCTTCCCTCAGTGAAACTCCAGTCGAGCTGCTTTTTGGACAGTCTCTACCTTGAGCTGTCATCGGCTAGAAATAACAGCGCTAAGCCAAACACAACTGAAATATGAATGTGGAAAAAAAAATGTGTCAAGGATATTCTCCTAAAATAATACATGCCTCACCATTGTTTTGTACTTGTCACATTTGCATTCCGTGTTGCCTTACGTTGTATTTTACCACAGCTTTTCCACTTATTCCCATAAGTCTGCTTTTTAAAAGCGGTTCGAGTGAAACATGTCACTGCCGAGACATAAAACAGGTTGAAAAAACATTTGCCAACAACCGACATATCAACATAGCAACGTTGCTTCGCCGCCGAAAAAGCGTCTTTTCAGACGATAAATATCTGCCAAGACACTGAGACAATTCTGCTTCTCTCCAATGCAAATCAGCTATACGGGCGGGGTATCTGCCATATTGAGTGACTTGCTTGTTTGTATTTATACTTGGTTTCTACATGATTTTTTTTAAAAAGAATTTGATCAAACAGATTTTTACTCAATGTTTTTTGGACATTCTGTGTCCAAAAAAGTTTTCCTAATTTTGTGTTTTCCTAATTCAACAATGGCAGGCCTGAATGATATACAGAGGGCCACCCTGACCAAACAACCCTCAGGTGATCCATGAGGTAAACCAGGCAAGGCAGGAGAGAATTATCAATCTACCGCACATGGAAACGTATATGAGAATGAGGTTTATCTGCAGCGTACCGTGTGAAATTATGGAGCTGCTGCAGGAAACAGATGCCTCTCATGACCGAATCATTAACCAACCAACCACGTGTAACAAAATGAGCAGCACTTCGCTCAAAATCCTGCCATGTAACCTGAGAGCTCGGCTAAATCTATACCCTCTTAAAGCAACATTATGTCACAAGCTGTTTCCTGGCACCGCAATGAACTGGATTTGTACGTGTCAAGATGACATCAGTCACAATATGCTCAATTTGGCTTGGATTGATCTCAAGCACACACACGAATGAGAGTTGATAATGGGCATATGTTCAGCTGTTCTTGATCTTGATCTCACCGTGTGTTCATGCCTGCAAGCCCACACACACACACACACACACACACCTCTAATCTCGTGGTCCTTGACTATGAGCTAGAACAGCTGATTTCCCCTTCGTTTTCCCCTTGCGGCCTGAGTGCCACAGATTCCTAAGCGAGCCTGTCATTGTTTGTGTTCAGTTAATTGTCCCGTGGAGAGAGAGGGCGGGATTAAACCATCAAATTCAATATAGTGAGAAGCGAATGCCGATGAGGGACTGTCAGGGGAGAGAGGGTAAGAGAGAGAGAGAGGATAATAAGAGAGAGACGGGGGAGAGAGAGAGAGAGAGAGAGAGCGAGAGCCTTGGGGGAGAATTGTCTAGAAAGAAAAAAGAAGAAAAAAAACAAAGGATTAAAAAAAAAAGAGTACAGATTGCTTCTTGGCCCCTACCCCAATGGCATATTTTTTGCCATGTCAGCAACAAACCAACTGCAGCTGCTCCCTGAGGTAGATTAATGAAGGAAGAGTGTGGTAGCCCTATGAAGAAGAGAGACTTTATTGATGCTGCACTTAAATGAACTCAAATCTAAAACTTTTCACTCTGCTTAACAGGGCTTTTATTAGTCTGTGCTGGGAGCCAGTGACAATGGTGCCATGTAAAACCATGTCAATAAATGACGTGAATGAGGGCCCTTTGTTTTGAATAGAGAGGAAGTATCCGTATTTCTAATGCTAAAGCACTTAATGAATATTACTTTTACAATAATATCTCAATTAATTTGAGACGCTTTACAAGCTATACTCCTTTTTATACCTAATGTAGTTACTCAGACTAATGACTGGCTTTATACGTTTTATGTGGATGGTGAATGGGTTGCATTTTTATAGTGCTTTTTAGTCAAAACAACTGCTCCCAGCACTTTATACAACACGTCACATTCACCCATTCATTCATACTGCACTTCCATGTGCTTCTCCATCATTCATCCATCCCATTCACACACTGAGGGAACAGCTATACTCAAACAATGTGGTGTTTAGTGTTTTGTCCATCACCAAGCCGAGCCATGACCTACCGCTCACTGAGTGGATGGTCTGCTACCACAGCTATCCAAAAATATAACAAAGTTTGTTATATAATAATGTTATTATTCGCAATGGGAACCTGAAAGCTGTTGTGTTTAATGGTCTTGTTGTTCTTGGAGGGAATTTTCTCACCAAAACTGCAGAGCAGTGTTTGTGAGAGGCTCTTGTTAATTGCCTTTTATTTATGGATTTATTTGTTTAGACTTTGCCATGGAGCAATATATTGGCAACAGTAAAACTAAACATACACACACACACACGCACACACACACACACAGACACAGACACAGACACACACACACACATTGTTCTCATTTGACAAAACGTGGAAAGATATTCTCAAAGGTGTTATTTTGGCTCTTTTCGCTAAGAACCAACCCAGCAACCAGCGACCAACAAAGAAAAGATAAACAAAAACACATCAAGTCACCATATCAGGGCCGCAGGCAGAGCCCTCAGCAGCTGGCATGAATTTGGTTTCACACTTCCTTCCAACACGGTGACACCACAGAGCCTTGCAGATATCCTGGAACAACATGAGAGAACACCAGAGGGTAAGTTGCCTGGCACTGCTCATATGTTTTCTTACACCAGAAGTGGGATGATAGGTTTCCTCCACACAACATCTGTAAACAAAGCTAGCACTGGGAAGAACAATGAATTATGATACTGTTGTTGTTTTGCCTCTTGAGCACTATGAAAACACGATGGTGGAAACTGGGGGACTAGAGATTGTCTGAATAATGATTTTCTGGCAAGTCACCAATGTGCAATAAATTTTCATCTCCAAAATATTTATGCTTCAGTAGCTAGGATAACTATATTTTTTAAAAAGAGGAAAATATATGGAACATTATCCAAACATTGCAAGGGGTTATTCCCTTGCAAAGGTGATGCAATGACTTTGTGATAATAAATCATGCACATCTATTGTCTCTGCTGCTGGGAGACCAAAACAATTATGTTAAAAAGTTTTTATTTTATTTGCCTACAAGTTCATCTCAACACACAGTCTGACTGTGAAAAAAGATAATCCAATGCAATAACATGCTTTAAAAAGGCACATCTGCCTTATCGAACCTGTCTAAAGTCATGACTATGTTTCTCCAGCGGCAGTTGAAAAGATTCAGTTGGGAACACCAGGTGGTTTCCTTGCTTGCATTGCCCGGGAAACCCGTCCAACTACACTTTAACAGCATTTCTATTAGTATCTGAATGACTATATCAGATTTTGACAACTCAGTGCAGATGCTGACAGGCAACTCGGCTTCAGCTGGCTGCTGCCGAAAGCCACCATGGAATTCATCCCAATGCCTATTTGTCCATCTGTTTTGCTTGCTCAGGTCTTTCACAGCAGTAAATATTACAGAACAATGGAAGAACTAGACAGGGACAGATGAGGAGAGGAGATGCCGAAGAGAGAGAGAAAAAAATCCAATATATAATATGTTGCTTTTTGCTGGAGTAACTGTCTATATCTGGCCATAAGCACTATGGAGAGTATCATTTGGCTTCTCCATTGGTACCTTATCTTGACATCCCCTGCAAAAAACTTCCAAGAAATATGATTTCATTACATGGTGAGCTGCACCACTGAGGTCGATGCCTGACTGTTTTTCTATGTGTAACAAGTGTCAGGAAAGACATTGTGCATATTGGGTTGCGTGGAGATTTGCACACCTTGCTGCTACCAGGTGCATGAGTGGAGACAGTGTAAATAATCTTGTAAGTATCTTATAGCTGAAACAGTACATTAATGTTTCATTGTTTAGTGGGTGAGTGTGCTGGGGAGGATCACATGTGTCAGTATCATGGATTTAAATCCATCAGAAAATCTCTGGGACATTTTAAATCCTTCCTACTAAAACCAGGCTTAAATGTTATCATGCTGCATTATGCTCTTCAATAAAACAGAAACTGAAATGTGCTGTGCTAAAGTTTCTATCATCTTGAGGTAAAGATATTTATATTGGACTGTGATTTCTTTTTTTTTTTGGCCAGATTGGTGCCTCATTGGTTCCAGTGAGGTTTAACTGATGCACCACGTTTGGACCCATGACAATTTCTAATGTAGTTGCAACAACTCCGGTAATTGAAAACACCCTGAAATGTCTTGAAACAATGAAGTAATCCAAACCCAACAACATCAGCAGCAATGACACAATGGGAGAGCAACAAGAAGAGATTCCCAATGGCAGAGCTCCAATGTGTGTGTAGGCGTATATGTGTGTGTGTGTATATGTATATATACAGTACATATATCTATATTTTTTTGTTTTGTTTTGTGTGTGTATGTGTGGGAGCAAACATACATCTGTGTGTATATGTTTGTTCACATATATGCACACAACAATCCATAATCAGTTTCTCTTTTCCTTCCTCTCCTTTATTCTTCCTTTATTTCCTCTACCTCATTCATCCCCATCCCTTTCTCAGTTCCTTCTACTGTTTTCCCACCGAAACAACTCCCGCCACATATTTTCTGTTAGAGAGAAAGGTTTCAGTGGGTGTAGTGAGGAAACCCCTGAATGTTTCATGACACATTTTATTTTTTACATTTCCTAGTGGCATAATTGAGCCCAACTCAATTTTACCTTCTTAAAATCGAGGGTGCAGAGTTTGGCCTTCTCACCAAACTGCCATTTGCACTGTGTGTCTGCATCGTACATCTCGCCAGGCAGCTTCTCGGGGTACGGATATTCCTTGACTGCTTTGGGTTCGTCGGACAGGCACAGAGCCTGGGCAGAACTGGAGGACAGGGCAATAAAACAAAGGTGGAGGAGACGATGAGATGTGAAAGAATGAGGGAGTGAGCAAAAGTGGCAGAGTGGGAATGAGGAACGATAACTGGAAGAGCAGGTAAATAGGTCAAGGAAGAAAACAGCTACGCAGGAGAAACATTTATCACTAGTATTAAAAGAGCTTTGGTGATGTACAACATGAATGCAGTGGACGAACAGACGTGATTACGTGCCACACTTCATTAATGTTACGTAGTTGGTATGTAAGGATCCCTGATGTGCGTCCAGAAAATCCACAATGTGCAGTGTCAGGCCATGATACCCCATTGTTCCCCACTTTGGAGAGTACCCTAAAGTGTTGCCATGGAGACATAACAGCCTCCACTGCCAAACTCAGACGCTGAGAGTAACGGTTTTAATGCATCAGACACTTAATTATGACATAAAAAAAGGGGAAAAAAATTCTTGCCCATATCGCTCATATCCTAACACCAGTGGGGGGTTTCCAATGTTAACTGATATCACTGGTTTCTATACAGAGATGTTTTACAGCTTTAACTCAGCAGGCTGGGGAATATAATACAAAAATATGCTGGAAAGAGCATGAAAAGGCAAAATATGTTGGAATGGTTCGACGTGCTAGTGAGTGGTCCTGATTGCTTTAGCAGAGGATATGTGTGCGTCTGCGTCTGTGTATGTGTGTGTGTGTGTGTGTGAGATCTTTTGTTGCTTTATGGCCCTTATGTGTTTCGACACAGAACAATGTCTGTTCTGCAAGCGCAATATATCTGATATCCTACGTTATTCACATCATAACGTTTCTGAAAAATACATCACATTTACAGCGGGCACACATACAGTAAGGCGGCTTGTGGGCAAGCAGGCACTCACACAGATGAAAAATGAAAACGCCAGTGAAGCTAATTTGCTGGAACTCAGGGCAGATTCGCTTTCAAGCAATTTTTTAGATTCACTGAAGAGGCTTTGAACATTTTTTTTTTCCCAAAAAGGGAGCTGTAAGAGCTATGCAACCCATGATTATCATCAACTGAAGGTGAAGGGTGAAGGGAACACAAAAGCATTGCTGGCTTTTAAAGTGCTCACACAAACAAAAACATCTCCAAGTGGCTTTTCCCTAGTTGATTTTGCTTCACCCGCCGTGAAGGTTGTCCCTCTGCTCCAGACATGAGAGACAGAGAGAGAGACAGAGGAGCATACAGAGCTCTCTGTCACAGCTGACTGAGGAGAGCCTGATTTGGAGTGAGTGTGATATAGATCTTTGTTGGCTGACACCAGTGGCAGATGAAGGTACAGAGGTTCAGGCCTCGCTGTAAACTCAACGAGACACAGCCAAAACATTCAAGTATGATAACTCGCTGTTGATTGCAATTAGGAAAACATACAGCATTTCTGTATTTTTTATTATTATTTTTTTTTTTTATCATTTAGTGTTTATACAGGAAGACAACCCTTTGTTGGTGCAGCGGTGCACAGATCCCTTCCACGTGCCCTCGGGGGTGATGGGAGTTTAATATAAGGCTGACAGGCCTAACAAGAGTGAGGTCACCCCAGCTCTAATAACTCAGCAAGGAAATGCACTGTCTGTCTGCACCACTCTGAGAGGGGGCGACCTGACAGTTCAGTTAACACACTGGTAAATTTAGTGGTGGGCACTGGCTCTGGGCTATCTGGTTTCGAGTGCACACACACACGCACACACACACACACACACACAGACACACACAGGAATACACATGGAAGTCTGCAACGGTTGTTTTTTGGCTGGGTGAGCATGCTGCATGCACGAAAATGTATATTGCAAATACATTTCACTCAGATGCACCTTGACACACACACAACACATATCCAGTCTATAAAACCACATCATCATACGTCATAGAACTTTTCAGGTCAGGTTAGTGACATATTTCAGACTTTTACCCACATACATGCTGCAGAGCCCTGTTTGCCAGTCTGTAATGGCTATGAGTGCAGTTTTGTACTTGGCACTTCGGATAGCCAGCATTGCCTTTAAAACTGATGTATCTGCTGCTGACATGTGCATCTATCAGTAACACATGTTGAATCATACAAGCAGAATGCATTTTAGAAGTGGCTGTAGCCGGTGGGAATGCTTGCTTTAATAATGCTCTTTTATTAACTGATATAGCATTTTATGTTTTTGTTGCATGAGCACATAACAAAGGCTGGCACGAGCATGGGCTCATTACTAATCAATATCAAAAACACCATATGGATGTGATATAGCTCTTATTTGCAAAAAGGCGAATGAGACTCGTCAAGCAGCGTTACCCATAAATGTCAGTATTAACAATGAGGGTTCCTTAAATCAACTCTCTCAGCGATGTTCACATAAGAAAAGCAAAGCAGTCATGATGAGCAGCTGCTTACTTGAGGAAGCGGCTGAGGTACTGGCGGCTGCAGGCGGACCAGGAGAAGACGCCATTGTGCCCGGCCAATGTGGGGGACATGATGTTGCCCTCTGACTTCTTACAAACGTTACCCTCACCGTCATGGACCATGCCGAAACTGGGGAATTTAAAAAAAGCAGTGAAATACTATAATGGCACTACATCATATTTATGTAATGACAGAAGAGAGGCTTTACCATAAAAAGCATAAACCACAACATTTCATTAGTGGGAGATGCAAAAGATTAAAACTTCATTATGTTGCAATAGTTGCTGATATAGATAAAGGAACTATACACTATATTTTGTTGTCAATATTCCAATTATAACATATGATTAACGAGGATAGAAACCCTTACTTGTGTCCAGATTCATGGGCGATGGTGAACGCCAGGCCCAGACCCGTGTCTTCATTAATGGTACAACTCCGGTACTTACTGCACATCCCGCTAATCGGAGCAAAACCTGCAACATCAGCGACACAGGAACCATTGTCAAGGTGACTTTGATTTGAAAAATCAAAACAAGAAAAAAAGAGAGGACTTTCTCAAATTGAGGGAAAAAAGCATTGAGCTCTGAACGAGTTGTGGACTGCTTCTATGAGAAATATCAAAGAGGCCATAACTGGGTTAAAAATCACTCCATATGTTAAGATATAGGACTCTGTGGGAACATTTTCAGGTTGATCTTGTTACCTTCACCTTAAAAGATTCCAATATAGTCACTTTTTCAAGTCAGCTTCCTTTATGCTTGTCTCTCTGTTCACTCTCCTTCTGTCACTCATCACTCAGACACGCACAGCACCACTGGCTGTGAATCAAAACAGATAATACTCATGTGGACCTGCTTTAATGATTTTGTCTCAGTGTCTGAGGCACACACACACTCACACTCGCATACTCACACACTCACACACACACACATACCTTTAAGCAATGATTAGGACTAATGTTTGAAGTCAAACTTTGAAGTCAAACTTACGGCTTGGGCTGGAAGGTAGTGTGTATACGTGTCTGTGTGTGTGTGTGTGTGTATCTGGGACACAAAAAGGAAGTTTTTTTCTCACGTGTGAAAGACAACAATGTGTTAGGATGGTCATTACCATAAACAAGCTGCTGTTAGTTTGTTAGATGTGTGTGTGTGTGTAGGTGTGTGTGTGTGTGTGTGTGTGTGTGTCTGTTTAAAGCAGCTGAACTCTTATGTGTGCTGTGAAACCAAATTCAGCATATTTCCTGTACTGGTTGTGTTGCATCTACATTACTCGTAACAAACCTGTATCTTTTAAATAAAGCATATTGTTATATATCATTTATTCATGTGGTCAAATTCCAGATAAATCAACCAAACTGCTTTCTGATTATGTTTTTCCTGTTCGTAACTGATATCCTTTCTTCTCATCTGCTTTATATTGTTTTCTTCTTACTACATGCATATGTGATCCTGTCGGCCACAAAGGACCTGAAAGCTACAGATCTCTTTAACATCTGGTTTGGCCAGTGTGATCCTGGGTCACACCGTGTGACAGGCGACAGGGGCGTCTTCCCATAGAGAGACAGACAACAGAGGACATATTTCTATCAAGAAAAACAGATGCACAGAGAAAACAGACAGCTGCTATACATTTGCAGAATGATTAGGTTTCATAAAAAAAACAAAAAAACAAGCCTAACTAATTGCACCACAGCATTTTGCTGCAGGTCATTTGTGTTTCCTCATATTTCACTTTCAGACATTTTGTTACAGCACAATCTAATAACGTTTTCAAGCCTGCACAGTGATGGACAGGGCAATAAAGACGTACCGAGAGTGTCACAGGGCTCATTCTTCCACGAGCAGATGTCGAGACCTGTCAGGAGGATGGCGTGATCGTGGTGACGGCCCTCTCTGCCTCCAAGAGTCGACTGCCAGTGGCAGAAGCTGTTCAGCGTGTGGTCTGCATGGTGGTTGATCACCAAGCCATCCTGTGAGATAAGACAGATAAAAGTAGGAACGGAAAGAGCGACAGTGTTTTCTTTATACAAAAGGCCTCGAGAGCACAACTGTGGAATTTCAGTGAAAGATCAAAAGTTATTCATACACTTTAAAAATACCAGATTGCTGTCTGGTTGATTACAAAAATCTTACACATACTACAAGGTATGTTAAAGACGACACAAGGATGTTAGAGACACTGATTAAAAAGCTGCTGGGAAGAAAAAAAATGTTTGGCATTTTTCCTGAAGAGAAAGACTGAACTCTATTAACATTGCAGGTGGGTTAGAAACCAGAATCCGCTGTCCTCGAGCTGCTTGACTCTTGACAGCACCCCACCTGTTTCTTCATCCCACTCTCCCGCTTGTTTTTTTTCCCCTTATGCTGTCTTCCCATCTCCTGCTCTCCATGAGAACTACCCTCCCGAATCTGGCAAACGTCCAATGGAATGTGCACCCTATAATTAACTAATGTAAATGTCCTTAGCAGTTTGGATGACCCCAGGAAAAATCTCTGAGAGAACTCGGAAATATGAATCTTCTATAGACAAACAAACAAATAAACATTTATACATTCCTTGTGTGACTGAGGGGCTTCTAGTCACCCTGCTAGCAGTCACCCTGGTAGAGGACATAGTCTAAGTAAGGACATTTAGTATGAATTTTCTCCTTGGACTCTCTTTTTATATGAAGAGACTCAACACTGATTGTGCAAGAAATGTTCACAACCTTTCTCACTTTAAAAATGTTGCATCAAAAATCAATTTTTTGGACATACGAAGATTTCACTTAATATTACCAACAGGCTTTGAGTGGCTCACCTGCTCTTCATCCAGGAGCACAAGACCCACTATCACTATGTTGATGTTCCCCCCTATTGTACCATCTTTGAAGAGACTGGACACCTAGAGGACACACAACAAAAAACATATGTTATTGCCAAGATGTATATAGCATATAATATAATATAATGAAAGATGGAGTCCAGATAAAATGTCTCTTTATGATTATATAGGTCTCTTTAGACTGTGGCCGCAGTGAGTTGATTGACATTGGCTGCAAGATGACCAGAGACAGAGCCCCAACACTTGTCCATATTATCTTTTTTAAATGGATAACAAGCACCAGCATGGTTTCTATGAATCATAAGGTATTTTGTAGGTTGATATTTTTCACATGTTCACTTGAACTGCAGTAAATAGCGTGTGGACTATGTTAAGTTTAGACGCACCTTGACGTTCCTGCAGAAAAACATTCAAAGCCTTTTTAATGGCATTGCTTTGATATAATAGCCTCAAAACTGCTGTTTTCAATTCAGCTGCTTGTCCTCACAGAGATACCTGACGATCAGTCATAACAGTTAGATCTCTGAAAGTGGACCCATGAGCTTCTGCTCTTGTTCTCTCTGTGTCTTCCTCTTGATGCTTGTGAATATTTCAGATGCCACTCACTCTCACTTTTATTTTATCCCCCCCAGCAGGACCACTCTCATTCAATCCTTATGTTCCTGGTGTTTGGTCTCTCGCCGCGCTGACTCATGAGAAAACACACGGCTGTGGTTTGTTATGGAATTCACGCTAAACTCAGAGGTCAAAGAGACAATCAAAACCACTTTGTCAAAGTAAGACATCACTTGGACACTGGTGTTTAACGGAGTTCCAGACTGACATACTGCGACAGAATCGCGGTTTTCACTGCCTCGTAAAAAAAAATCAAACAAAAAAAAACAATCACCCTGGTCTCCATAGAGCTCCGGTGTTTGATGGGGCACATACAGCATTTCTGTTTAAAGTGTTTCTAACTATTTCCATTCTGCTGCAATGAAAAAATGTAGAGGAACACTGGAAGAGCATATCAGATTTAATTTCAAACAAATATTAAATAATCTCTCCGGGGACCAATGGGAGCTGGCAGGTGGGGTTGGGGTTTGGGTGTTTTCTGTGAAACTTCATCCCGTCTTTAGGTGACTTTCTTTGAGGCAGGCTGGGACTGATCCAGCTTGGTTTCTACTAAAGGAAACCATGTTTTCAAAATAGATGGATTATCTTTGGATTTGTCAGTCAGTCACTAAGTAGCACAACGAGCATGACGGCATTTGCTTGCAGATCAGCTGCGAGGGATGGGGGGTTGCAGAGGTGATCTCACCCAGATATCGGTTTCACGTCTTCGGATGGGCTAAGTGAGAATGAAAGACAAGTTTGTCCGCTCGCTAAAGACTTCATCTATGGCAAACCTCTTTATGTGTGGCAAATCTATTACTGCTGATGTCTGCGCTTTCCACGCAGAAACATAAGAAGAACAACTTTGAATTCAAGCTACGTGAAAACTAAAAAGCTGAAACGCATGCAAAAATCCATCCCACATGCCCACAGTGTTAACATGATAGTTAGTCTAACAATGTTTTTTCACCATTTTTATTGAGCATGCAAACACACTCACATTGTTTAATTGGCACTACATTAAACTGAGGCAGATGGGAATATGATTAGATTTGCAAGTCGATTACCAAAGTAATTGGAAAATAAACGTGCTGTCCCATTTTAACCTCGGTTGCCTCTAGCGCTGTGAATAAGTTTGTCTCACCATGTTAAGTACAGTCAGGACATATGTCGTTATGTTCTCATGGCCGTGGTTATCCATCATCTGTCTGTCCACCACCACCAGCGTCTCCACGTTGAGCTTCTGACTGGCCTGGTTCGTCATCAGAACTGCCCTTTTGTTCCTGGGAATAAACTTGTACTCGTCTGGCAGGACGAAAACATCCTCTTCTGGAGGTTTGGGCATGTCTGGAAAAACAGATGGGAAGAGATAGAGGGAGCTTGAGTTAATTTACTTGGAAGCGAGAGGATGTGGTAACAACTGGACAAACTGAATGAAGCTCTGTGTAACAAGCCATGGCTGCGGAGGCAGAGTGATTAGGAATAAACTCGGGGGCGATGGGCTGTAAGTGATTGATGAAAGAAAAAACAATAGTGCATATAATAACAATTTAACAGCGGTTATAGCCTCTCCCAAAAATATACAGTCTGTCTGTCCCGCAGCTGATTATACTCTATGTTACACAAGATTTGAAATTAACCTGGAGCCATTAGCCAAATCGTCACCTCTGTTCCCGAGCGTTAACCTGTAATTCTGGCAGGTAGTTGACAGCCATTTTGGATGATTAAATACACTTTTACTTTCATGACCTGATGTCATGGCTAAAGTGCAAACTGAGCTTTCGTACTGTTGTTGACTCTGGCAGTCTCAGTGTTATGGTGGAATTAAATAAAGTGTGAAACCACAGTATACGTGATGCACTGTGCAATGGCTGCACAGACTATATTATCATTACATATGACCATTTTAAGCTTTTACTAAGTTTAAAATGTTAAAAGCGTGTTGCTGTCAGTGGAGCTGTCGGCGTTTCACTTGAAAACAGTGATCAGGGGCCCATTCAAATATGAATACTGTATCAGTTAAACTAACTGATCTCACTCTTGGTGTGATTTGTGTTCAATAACTAAATCAAATACGCCAGGTGTGCCCACACTTTTTCGGCATGTGAGCTACTTTTACAATGAGCAGGTCAAAATGATCTACCTATCTAAAAAATGCCCTCTCTCTCTCTCTCTCTCTCTATATATATATATATATATATATATATATAAATATATATATATACACCTCTCTCTATATATATATATATATACACATACACACACACACACACACACAGTATATATATAAACGCACAGTATCTGTTGACTTACATTGCTAAACTGAATGAACCCTTATGGCACAATATAGTTTAATACAATTAAGGTCACCTAACTCAGTCAGCCAGGGTTGCTAGTCTGGATAGATGTAGCAGGGGGCAGTAGCAGCTGGTTGCCATTGACTGCCAAATGATCATCAGTCATGGTGGAATGGTATTTGCACTTATCAATTGAAAATAAGTGCAACCAAATAATGCAGTAATTTAGGAGATGGCACGTTTCCTCATGGCTGTGTGGTTGTGTTTCCTCTGTGAGGAAGTTGCCAAACTCTCCACGAGGCCTGGATCTCAGCTCCATGTGTGTCCAGCCTGTCGTGTCACAACTGTCTCACCCTCCTCCACGCAGGAGGAGTTCAGGTGAAACAGAGTTGCCAGGTCTGACGCAAGGCAAAGTCTGTCAAACGCTGACGTCTCACTCTGCTCTTTGGAGCACGCGCACCGTCGAGTTGTGTACATACATTCCTAACGTTGCGTCTCAAGTCCTGAGGCTGTGTTCTGGACGATTCCAAATGCGCGCAGGCGCAAGGTGACACGTGTTACATCTCGGACTGGTCGCATCGCGCTTTACGGAATGTTGTTTGTAATTGGCACGCGATCTACCGGCACTACCTCCGCCATCTATCGGCCGATCGCGATCGACGTTTTGGGCTCCCCTGCTATAGACTCTATTGCAGCCTATATACACTAACAGTTCTTTGTTCCCAAGCCCTGACTAATTTTTTGCGGCCCTCTAGGTGGCGCCCACGCTAAGAATCACAGCGTCCGATAATGACGCACAACAGTGATTTACTGATTAACTGCAAGACTAATACCAATCTAAGAGTAAACCTGTCACTGACTTGATCTGCTTTGATCATTTTGAATGGGGGAGGGGTATGTATTATAAAATTATGATGTAAATAGCAATGAATTCACAATATCAGCACTTACTGTTGGGTGACTTAGACAAACGCAAACCTAATCTTGCCTTTTAATGCCCAGTGTTCCTGTTTTTAACTCTGCCTGTGAAGCTCAGCTTTCAGAAGCATATGGTCCACATCCACTCTCATTTCCACACAGTCAAAGCAGCTCCCATTAACCACTGTATCTCCTCTTATCTCCACTTCCATGTTTTCAAGCTATCAAAACTTTCACCTATCGCTGCCTGGCTGCGATAAACTATAAAGGTTGCCGAGCAGGTGAGCGACTTAAGTGCCCTTCTTGTCTGAAACCCGGCACAGGTGCTCAGTGATGTCACTCTGTGGGAATGTAAACACCAGTGTGTTTTCACGGGGGACAGACAGCTGGGATTCTGCAGGGCGATGGAGGGGGTACCAGTCCAATCCCTGCCTGCTACCTCCCAAGTGACCCCTGTGACACCAGCAACGTTAACTGATCATGTGGTAATTTCTTAAGAATAAACACGTGTCATAGACTAAAGTGAATATCAAACATTTCCCATAACCTTTCACAGGTTAAGTGGCTAATGAAGTCAACCAAGGATGTCAGTGTAAATAATGTGTGTAATAATAATAATAATAAGATGCGTCACCATGTTAAATGCAGAGTATGGTGAAAATAATTGTCACATTTGGACAAATCTACACAAAGAAAACATCTTGCTCTAATTTAAAGCAGATTAAACTATCTGCCTGATATGATACAAACAACAACACATGTAAACAGGCTCGGCTACTTTCACTGTGATGTGGCGAAAAGAAGACACCATCACGTCTTCTGTGCTCATATGGTGATATTATGTTTCCTGAATATGGGAAGAAGTGAACATATGTCCTCGTGTTCTCATTACACAAAACCAACCTTTAACCCCGTGAGGTCGGACGCTAATAGAATTAACACAAAATGTCAACAAATACCATCGCTATCATGTCTCAGGCTTTTCTTTTCTTGACATTTAACATTTTTATCATGACGGTGCCTAAACTATGAAACGTGAGCAGCATGTGGAGGTGGGAAAATTCTTCTTGAAGTGTCAATTATTAACCATTTTCACATGAGGGGAGGAAAATTGAAAAAAAAAAACCTATATTGATTTTAAAAACAAAGTGCAGTGGAAGAATATAGATTAACATCACAGTAAAATCAACTGATTAGACCTCGTGTACTGTTTCTGTCATTTTATATTTCTTTGACTAACTCAAAGAGGACCAGAATGAGAAATAGCCCTTACATACATTTCTTCCGTCTCCCACAGAAGTGTTGCCTCTGCTTTTCCCCGTGTCTGTAATCGTTGTCGTGGCGATGGCTGTCGCGGTGAAGTCCACTGCCAACTTGCTCCGTGTGGTCAACATGACGATTGTTGTCATCACTGGCGTCTGACAGATCTCTCGTATATCTCTTTGGGACAACGTGTCTGTGTGATCTGTGTGGACTTGTGGTATTTGTGGATGGCTCCTGGCGCTGACGTCCTCTCTGCTCTGTCCGGAGGTCTCTCGGGCTCCTGTAGAGGATGTGTGGCTGGTGACCGGATGGTGCTGTGAAGTTGTCCCGCTGGGCGAGGCTGAGGGACACGGGTCTTAGGAAGTAGTCAGCGTCCTGCGTTCTGATCAAACCTGACTAGGGGCAAAAGAGAAAGTCCATTATTCTTTCTCGCAGTGGCTCGACTAGTTTGACATAACCTGATCATTTGTAATCAAGCTCTCGAGGACAAAAACCTGCATTTATTTTATTTTGCACCAACTTACTTAACCTTTATCTTAAGTGGCTACTCATGCCTCTAAAAGTGCTGTAAGTGACCTGTGATATAGGACAACTTGATGTCCTACACCTTTACAGCAAGGCCTCGTCCACTAATGGCCTTAAGGGCTGCCGTCATATATCACCGACGAACAAAACAATAACGCTCTCCAGCTTTTCCTTCAGCTACTCAATCCGTCTCTGTCAGCAATTAGTCATGATTTGACTTTGGGGTCACTGTGAACCTGACCCTCCTAAACCTCAATGACTGGCCGTGTTTCTTCATGTTCAACATCTGTTTCGCTGTTCAGTGTCAGAAGTTATCTCGGGCAAATCTAAATAAGGACAGGTCAGACAGAGAGGGTCTTAAAAAACAAGTGGGACGGTGTGAGGATGAAGAGAGGTGGCGCCTCTACTCCTCCCTCACTGCAGATATGTCCATGTTCCTCCATTTAATATTGACATTTCAGAAATCTAGCAAATAAAAATTGCTGCATAAATATTATTACTTACTAAAAGTATGTTCATAGATGTTCTGAATGTAAAAAGTACAGCTAAATGCAGCTACTTTAACTACGAGTGCCTTCTGCTTTGGGAAAGCCCATTATAAATCTCTAAAGAACCAGCAACATTTCTTACTTTGACCTTATTCTCGCTCTCTATCTCTGTCTCAGTCTCTCTGGGAGACAGACACCGACATTTCAGCTTTTCATATTCCATTTTCAATAAACTTCTCTCAACACAGCCGACTCAGACACTTGGAGATTATTTCCCTTGCTCTCTCGTTCTCTCTTTGTCTCTCTCAGTCTCTCCAAACACGCACCACATCTGTGTTGACAGTCAACTGGCACGTATTGTTTGGACTGTAACTGTGCTTGGCAGTACTAGTAGTTTCCCTATAATATGTCTAATTGACTGCAGCCTGCTTTTTTGTTTTTTCAGTGTGAGCTGTGAGTGGAGTGTGGGTCCTCCATCACTGCAGCCTGACACCGCGGCAGCGGTGTAGGTGCCCGGCATGAGTGTTTATGCACATGTGTTTATGTACGACAGCTTCAAGCCATTTACAAAACGTATACACATTATACATGATAAACACATTATACCCACGCAAACGTAAAACTATAAGTCAATAAAGACTATATATTCAATAAAGTGGGAGGGTCTCTAGTAGGAATTTTTCAGAAGCAGACCTACTGGGGAACTGTTTCATGTTGCCATAATGACTCACACATCTAGTTTCCCACCATTTCATCATCACTCACTAATCTGGATCAGGAAACTCTGGAAAATTCTTACAAATCATTGGAACCTTGGTGTTCCTCGAGAACTCTGAACAGTGAAGGTATACGAATTGTATACGAATATATTTTCCTTCGCGCTTTTCATTATCAAATGGCACAAAGAGAAAAAAAGTTTAAAATCCATGCACACACATCTACAATATGTGAGGTGAGTTAGTCACAGTAGTTTGTGGTGGTCAGAGGTGCGGGAACGCTTGTTCAAATCCCACTGTTATGTTTTATGCCCTTGCCACAAGCCGGTGTAGAGCACCCGCTGTTTACAGGTGGTTCCGTGTCAGGTAATGATCATGTCCCAGTGTACAGTAACAGTAACTGGTGTTTGACAGACAAAAGTCAAACACAAACAACAACGCGTAAATATATTTATAGACATTTACAGCCGGAAAAAAAACCTTGTTTGCCCAGTACTTATTGGGTTGATTACAATCTTTTAGAGACTTTTAAAAAAGTCACAAAAACAATACACACTTTATAATGAAGTGCTCGGTGTGCACGTTTTGCTACATCAGCAACATACCATCCAAACAAATAAGGTGGTTTTCCTGAGGATCCAGACAATGTTGCATGGAATTCTGACTATGGATAATGATGCGCTTGTTGCAACACAGCAGTTGGATTTGGAGAATGACTGAAAGAAGGAGGGGTAGACAAAAAAAGAAAGGCTTGCTAATGCATAACCACCTTCCACGGAGACCTGCCTGCCAACAGCCAAGACATGCAAAAGTTCTTGCCAGGAACCCCAGCCAGTATCGTTGGTTACAATCATATGTGACAACTGGTGCGTGATCCAGTCATGTGAATGGCACCAGGCCCCGGTTCTGCGTAATCACAGTCTATTGTCATAATTTGGTTCCAAGTCACGGTGAGGCCTCCGACCTTAACCGCGCTGCTGTCAACCTTTATAACATCACATGTTAAGTTCTTATTCTGTTCGGGACGGTGTTTGGAGGCAGAGGTAGTGAAGCAGGTCTCTGGATAAAATAGGTGTGTTTTGATGTGATGCTACCCCCCCCAAAAAAACAACGTTTTCCTCTGATTTCACGTTTTGATCCTACTTGTCCATATTCTGATATTCTCACTCAATGGCGGTAAAATGAGATGGGACAGATAAAAAAAAGGAAATGAATGATGGGATGAGACAACCACAGAATTTACAGCTGTAGCCTTGAGTCGGGACTGTTTAGTTGGGAGCTGTTACAGGATCTGTCATGGTCTGATAAATATTAAAGAGTAGTTTGAAGTTGACAGCGTAATCTGGCTGACATTCAGACTTTTAAAAAAAGTGATGTAGTTACTGTGATGATATGCACAAAGCTACAGTATATTACATGTTTCTTGCACTAAGCTTATTTTCATCCGTTTCCTGCCAAATCTCTCTGAACTCGTAATAAGAAAAATCCGAACATAGCTTTTGTTTATGAGTCACTGCATTCAAAGCAGCATGCAGATAGGGCGTTGATGCATCTATGCAACAAATGAAGTGAGACAGAATCATGGAGAGGTTGTATTTTTTGTGCAACTTGAACCAAAGTGCTTTTCACACTTCCACTTAAGCCATGTCATCAAGTATCAACATCATGATAGCCATGACTGGATTTCATGGTGACATGGTTCTCTCACAGCGTGCCACCACATGCACAGCGAGTTACAACGTATGGATTCCATACACATGCGGAGGTTTGAGGGCTTACGTTGTCATCGCGGTGTTATAAATATGCAGTTGTTCCATTTTAATGTGTGTAAAAATGTACCGTGTGAGATGTGACACAGTTATTCCCAAATAGGGAACTAGGTCTTCAGGGCTGCTTGAAAAAGACCCTGTAAGGTCCTCCATCAAAATAAGGGGTATATGTTTAACAAAACTCACAGTTTAATGACTTGTGTCTTTATGTTTCCAATTTGCCTTTTACACACTGCTGATGTTGTGATTTTTTTCTAACACATAAATAATAAAACATGAGTGTATATGTATGTGTTCCGTATATAATGTGCACCATAAAATCATTAGATTAGAAACTGTACAGACACCATATGTCAAAGCGCTGTACTGTACTTTAAATGAATTTTTAATGTTTCTGCCTGAAACATAGCAACTTGCATCCTTTTGTTTTCCTGAGCATAACAGCAACCAAATCCCACAGATAATCCCACAGATGCGTCCAGTCTGTCAAGTCTGCACAGTCTCACACAAAACAACAAGCATCCAACCTCCTTGTGTGTGTGTGTGTATGTGTGTGTGTGTGTGTATGTGTTTGTGTGTATGCCAGCGACTATGTTCAGAGATTAGGTCACACAAGTGCCTTTCCTAAATAGCTAAAGTCATCAGATTACACAGTGTGCTCCACGACGTGCAAATAGCAGTCATAAAATGCTGAAACACTACTTGGGAGGGCGCAAACAGCTGGACTCTCTGGAGTCAGACGTATTCAGACAAGCAGTGACAGGAATTGGATGGGGGGGGGGGTTAACAGGAAAAAAACATGGATGGGAAACGGAACTGAGGAAACATTTGGTGCATTACAAGGTGCACCTGACTATGTGCAGTACTTACTTCTCTCTTCTGTTTAGCTTCCTTATGGGACTTAAAGATCATGCTCATTGCTTATGTTTATAGTTATGTGACCCAAACAAGTACAATTTATATATTCTGCAACAGACGCATTAAAAAACACAGTCCATGTGTTGACAGAGGAGAGAACTACATTTCTAGCTGCTAATGCAGGAATTTAAACTTTGGCTCAGTGCTGACACAGGTTTTTTTGTGAAAAATGGGAACGATACTCTGACATCACAGTTCAGCACGAGACACCATCACTTGATCCATTAGCGATTTCCACTCTCCAAGCTCTACTTTAGTCATCTGTTGGCCAGCGGTGCACTGCACATTTTAAGAAAAATGGTGGTCTTTCAATTTGCAGAGGACAAACTTGATTCCAGTCACAGAGACACATGTCCCTGATTCAGTAAAACATGAGTGATGTTAGCAAACGGTAAAACCAATGACAATCCTTCAAAATCCTATGATGTGACTCATGTTGTATGTAAATTGATTATAGCAACCTGCCAAGACCACACCGAATGCTTTTCAAAGCTTCATCACATCAGTCGACATCCCTCATATATTCTTGGAAATCCCAGAGGTGGGACAAGTCTGCAGCCTATTCTATTATTACGACTACTACTACAAGCCCCCAGGCAAAACAAAACAAAAAAAAAAACGTTCCTTTACAAGAGGAAAACACATGACCTCCAAGTGATTTGTGGTGGGAGGACATTTAACATTTTCCTTTGGTTAAAGAAAAAGGTGTGCACGAGACAGCTGGGTAAAATTAGATTAGACAAACAGATAGGGATGCACGTTTAGCCCTGAGAGACTGATGGTTATGTCATTTTTTATGTGTATGGAGAAAAACAAATCTCGGTATCAGCGTTAAACAATGCCTGCATATCACCCCACTCACCCCTCTACACCCTCACCCCCGTAAAAGCCTGAGTAAAGCGGATTACACTACTGCATACAGTCGACACAGAGGAGGAACCTGTTTTATGATCACCCCCTGTGTGTAGTCCATTGTGCACGATCTCAAACTGTTTGGCAGGTGAATGGTGCAGTCACTGGGACTGGCCTCCTCGCTTGTATGTAGGAGATTTTTAATGGTTGAACTCCCTACTGTCATCAAACTGGGGTGAACCACTATATAGGCTGTCACAAGTGGGGAGCTGAAAAGGCAACTTATACACAGGCTTTACAGTGGAACGCTCCTTACAAGGGGGTTTCAGCACTTCAGAGTGCCAGGAGGGAAACAATGACCCTTAATGCCTTTATCTCTACATCCTGATCCTGATTAGATACAAAAAGTTAGTCTGAATGCACATATATAATGTTGGATTCTAGTCAGACAATGACAGTGTGACTAAGTTAACTTGGAGACCAGGTGCTCTTACTGATGCAGCTATCGATCTGAGGTCCTCTGGTCAATATTTACCTGTTTCCTGCCAAATAGGAACCTGAGCAAAGTGCAAGGTCACTTCTGAGCTTTTAAGCTGCACAGTGAACTTTGTGACCACATTTGACCCGTCATTAGCATATAACATCTGGAGCGCTGCTAAAAGGCCTGTGTGCACACATTAGTGCAGGCCACACAGAGAAACACACACAGCAGGCGATAAGAGAGATAGAGTCTGTTTCAGATGAGCAGTTGCTTCGGCACTGTATAAATAGTCTATTTGTATCAGTGCCTTAATTTTATTTCAACTGTGGGCTTGATACTTGGTCATGATGTAAATATGATAAAACTGATTATAGTGATAAACAACTATTTAGATCTAAACAAGACACATTTTCACATTTCTGGAAAAATGGCCACCATAATTAGCTTTCCCTGTGAGAATAATACACAAGCCTGCTGATACCGCTCTGCAGTTTCCTATTTCACATTAGAAAAAAAGTCAAATTCCCATTAATTCAATGACCCACTCCATTTTTGCCGGCCTCATATTCGTGAGAACCACGTTTACAATCTCTACAACCGTGGACCTTTTGGCTGAATCTTTTATTAGAATCTGGTCTGAAATGCAGACAAAAGCTATCTCTCTCTCTCTCTCTTTCTCTCTCTCTCTCTCTCACACACACACACACACACACAAACACACACACACACACACACACGCACACGCACACACACACACACACACACACGAGAGAGACACAGAAAACGAAGTATCCCTGGAGATGCGCCATTATCTGTCTGCCTGTTGTTTTAGAGGGTAATTCTCAGACACAGCAGTGGTCCTCCACAACAAAAATATAAACAGCAAACCAGCAAAGTCAAGCCTGGAATTTACTGAAATAAAAAAAAACACAAATCGTCCAAGTTAACGGGAAATGTGGTCAAACTGGGTTTAAAAGGCATTTGCTGTTTGAAACTGATTAGACAGTGAATTTCAATGGCCACGTTTTATTTATGCTGTAACACGATCCTTCAGATGCAATGCTCACACGAGCACTTCTTTCAAAATGGGAACCCTGAGAGTGCATCAATACTTAAACACAAAAACAGTAACCTCTCTGCCTTCTGTCCAGTCACTGCCTCTGTAAAATAATATGCGATTTTCAAGAGTGAGCGGATCGGTGTGCATTCATTAGCTCCTTTGTTCGGTCGTACAGACGACTAACAGGGCTGGTGTAGCACTTGAGGTCATAGGGTGGAGCCACCTCACTGAGGCTTACTTAATGTCATTCTTACAGTAATGTTTCCTTTAAGTGCATGAAGCACATGAGGACCACCAGGACATGAACTGAAACCCGGCCAACTTTCCTCACAGAACATAAACAAGTCCCGTCATGCTGTTAATAACTGATCATTTCGACCCTGAGTAATCTGTTTGGAGTTGGATATTGGGTTATTAATTGTGGAGCTTTTATGTGGTACATTACACTAATATTAATGTAGTGGTAACGTAGCTTGCAACCTTGCTGCCATCCATTCGCATACTAGCACCACCACTTTCCTCAGAAGACAATTCTGTTCAAATATATTTTCTGTATTTCTGCAGTTCGCACACAGCCGGTCTCTTGTTCATGGTACCGGCAGTGTCAGATCAGCAGAGATTATTGCTCGTGACCTGAGAACCCATTATAATCCATGCAAATCTGTTCCGAGGACGCTGACAGAAAAATTTGTGAAGTATACTTCATGCGTTGCCAATGGAAACTGCTCCAATATCATACTGTATGTTAATAGAAGAGGATGGAAACCACCAAAACAATGTTTTGGCGTCTCTAACATGTATGTGTTTTAAGGGTTTTCCTGGCTGCAGCGTATGCAGACTTGACTTTTCCACTTATTAGTTATTCATTAGCTGATTTAGGCAAACGTGCAATACTGTATATGTGAAATGAGCGAGAACCAATGATGCAGGACCGACGCAAGTAAGACACGTCTGTGCATGACTTGCCAATGCAGCAGTGGGATTTTAAGTCAACTGAAGTGAAGCACAAGCCAATTCAATGGTCAGACCAATATAAAGACTCCTCAAGTGCTTTATATTGGTGGCCTAGCTGCTTTTATGACTGTAATGTGTATGTGACTGTAAAAAAAATGTGGTTCCATCGATATTTACTGGCTGATTGTAATCTGATATTCTCCTTTCAAACTTCTTTTCCTTCTCACTTGTTACTTTATCTGAGTATCTGATTGGAGTCTGGTGTCTACTATCAAACTTTACAAACCTTCAGACATTTACTGACTCATAGTCCCTCTAAAATAGTGTTCTCTAAACTTTGACTAAAAACCCTGAAAGGGTCAGGGACCTCATTCTGTCTCCCGCTCTGGGTTTCAGAATGACAGCAACACTAATGCTGTGTTTATATTACTGGGCTTCCAGACTGAGCCCAGACTCACTATTTCTTCTCTGTCACTTAGTGCAATTACAATATTAATTTGCTGGATGAATCTAAATGCTGCCAAAACTAAACTAAAGTAACAGAATCCAAGACACAGGCTGTCAAATTATCTGTACTGGAGTCTTTTTACTGATGCAATCACATGTGCACACACACACACACTCACACGCACACACACACAAACACAAACACCACCTAAAGCTCATCAACTCCCATCAGCTCATCCAAAACCTCCTGCAACCTGACTCCATTCACGTCCAGACTCACCATCCCCATGCATGTGGACAGTGCCACAGAGGAGTTGACCCTTGACCTCAGGGACCCCTGGTAAAAGCAGAGGTCGTCCTGGTGGTAGGCCCTCAGGCTCTTGGTGCCGTTCTTTCCCAGGACCTGGATGGTGAAGCCAGGTGCAATCAGACTCTGCGAGGCCTCCCTCAGCTCCATGTGGAACTCCTGCCCCAAGCCACTCAGCCGGAAGTGGACCGTTTCACTGCTGCTCTCAGCGTTTGATGGGGCTGCATCTGGGGTCAGGGATCTGCGTCGCCTTCTGCGCTGATGGTGGGCAACTTCATGAGAGACGTAAACGCCCTGGTGGCTGACCTCATACGGAGATACAATCTCATATTCTGGAGAGAAAAGCATAGGAACAATGAGGGGAGAAAAAAGACATTAGGTTTTGCTGGTGCATCATGCTTGACGACATGTGGAGCAGTGAATGTAAATGCTAATTGTAAAAAATTGTAAATGCTAAAGCGATAAGATGAATGAGAATCACATGTCAGAGTTTCATGGGATCAAACAGTGGAAGATCCTGCAGAGAGGAGTCCATGCCGCTGTTTGTCTAATTGTTCTAGATGCAGTTTGCCAAAATAAATGTTATGCCATTATCATTTATGGCCTGCTTGCTATGTCAGCTGTTTTCTTGGCTGCATCACAATCTGGAAAAAATACAACCTTTTCCTCCTTTTGTAAATTCTCCTTGACCTCCCTCATATACTTTTGCTGGCAGAGTCGTGGAAGAGTTACAAGAAAAGGAAGGGTGGTAGACGATTCCAACCCAGGCTTGTTCGGCGGGGAGTGAATCATGTTTGACCTCGTGTTTTACTACGGTTTTTACTACACCTCGGGCTGGATAACTGCAGGTCATAAAGAGGGCTGGTGGCAGGTCACAGGCCTGGCCCTTTAATACCAGTTAAATGTCTGATGGTGCTGCGGCCCCAGAGACAAAGCGGCTTTCCTTGAGATGTCATATCAAAAGAGTCGCTAACTGCAGAAAAGTGGTTTTCCAGAGGAAACTGTGACAGCATGTGAAGGAAACTGCTCCTTTACATCCACGGAATCCACTGAGTAAAAAAAAGAGATGACCTACAAAAAGAAAGTGTCCTGTGTCAGGAATGGAGTGTGTAATTGTCTTTAGGGCTGTGGATACGTTTCATGGTTTTGGAGATAATGCAAACACACAAAATGTATATGATGCAACAAACTGTGTTGACACTGCGTTTTTTTTCCTAACTAATGATTTACATTGCATGTTGTTTCGCAAACCAATCATACACACTGTAACTGTTTGAATATACTTCTGGTCTATGAGTAACCAGCAAACAAACAACTACAACAGCATCATCATTAACAGCCGAAATAGCTCAGTTGGGAGAGCGTTAGACTGAAGATCTAAAGGTCCCTGGTTCGATCCCGGGTTTCGGCATTTTTAATCTCATTGTTCATGTGTATAGTGACAATAAAAGGCATTCTGTTCCATTAATTTGGTTTTATGATGGTCAATTAATGCAAATGTGCTCAGTCTTTTCATCGGCACAAAAAAAAGACATGTTGTCATTTTTATCAGGTAAAAATACACAGAAATAACAGCAACCTTTGATGTACAGTCAACAGGCAGCAGAGTTGGTGTCTGTACAGTATGACCTGCTTTAGTGAGTCTGAATAATGAGTAAATATAGCACAGCGACAGGCATGTTGTGGCAGTCAGTGGGAGAAACATGCAGGGGGACAGACAGTGTGTCATCACTGGCAGTGTGAATGCCTGAGGTTTGAACTTGGCTATTTGGTGCATTTTGGACAGGCAGACTCAAAGCCCTCATGCATGATCGGACACATGTTTATTAGTGGATGCATTTATTTAAAGCACCTTACATTACCGTGACTGCGTGTTTTGGTATGGGTGGTCAGAGTGGGAAGCAAACCTCCAACCCATGTAATGTTTCAAACCACAGAGCTAAGAAACTGCATGGGGCAGACACATGCCACATCAGGTCTCAGACCTTCCCTGTGCAGACACCAGAGCACTTAGGCAAAACCTGAAAATGGTCTTCTCCATCTCCGCCGCTTTGTCCACCTCCCCCCAACACAAACACACACGCACACACATTTACACCTACTGAACTGTGTGTGTACCGCCCTAACTCGAAAACCAGCTGCAGTGACCCATGTCTGACAGTATACAAACAAAGAGTCTGCAGGAATAGCACGCACACAGGCACGCATAAACACACACACACACACTTGTCTGATGGACTGAGACAATGTCCTGAAATGGTTAGTTTGTTGGTTTAGTAGCTCCTGAGTGCCATTAGTACTCCTGCCCGGGGTCTCAAACCACTGGGTAGCGGGGCTTAAGCCGAACAAAAGCCTGAACATGTGACCTCTGTCCTCTCCCACTCGTATGAATGCTGAGCACACTGACAGTGAGCGGTAGTTGTTGAGGCTGCTGGCTGGGAGATGATGTGAAACAGGAGGGCTTCCCCTCGCTCATGTTTCAGATCATCGCCACATGTGCCCCGCCAGAGGAGTTTTGATTTTCATTTGTGCGTCTGCTTTTTTGTGGCAACTGCAAAAATAAATAAATAAATAAATAAAAGCAAACAAACAAACAAACTGAGGCAAAAGCTCAGAAGGAGAACGCGCAGCCAAAGCAGCTGCTGACTCAGCACTCCGCATGGGGTTAGATCCACAAAACAAACAGCAGATGAAAGTCTCACTTCCTGCTTGCACTAATTACTGAGCTAACAGGGCCCCAGTGCTTCTCTTCTTTTAAGACTCACATCCCACTGCCTTAGAGCAGTTTCAGGGGACAAATACAAGGGGGGCCATTGTCATTGTTACTCCGAATTTAGATGAATGCCACATATTATACTTTTTAAAGTGCTTATCCTCAAAGGGCTTCGCAAATCAAATTCATGTCGCACTGACATCAAAGATCACAAATTAAACTCGTTCTGCAGTTTCTGCACTGCAGCGGCGGACGGTGATGGCTCCGTGTCAGGGTGCCGGTCGCCCCCCAGCGGTGAAGAGAGGCACCGCGCGGCGCAGGTGAGCGCTGTTTGATGCTGCAGCCTCTGACGAGGGATGTCACGGGCTTTTACCTTTCACCTAAAACTCACGCGCTCACGGACCAGTCCAGTGCACCAGGTCCAGTGCACCTCCCCACACATGGAAAATCCCAATCACACTGCTCCACGCGCACACACATAACCTACCTGTATGCTGAGGTAAATGGAGGAATCTCAGTAGAGCCGACTCGGAACTGTCAGCACCATTGTTCCACGGCAAACTCTGCAAGAGAGGAAACGTGAGCGACACTGTGGAAATGATCACGCAGCAGCAGGCACTCTGTCACGCGAGGTGTTGACACGTTTATGGGCGCTCTGCATGCGCGCGCGCGCACAGGCACCGCTGAGATAAAACAACCCGACTTACTCTGCCCACTGTGGAAAAACAGAGGAGATGGAAGAAGAGCAAAGTCCAGTTTGTCCACGCTGCACAGATCCGGAACTCAGTCATGTCTGTGGATGTTGACACTGACTCCTCTCTCTCTCACGCTGCCACCGTCCAACTGTCTGTCCCCCACGCGCTCCACTAAGACTCGCAGCCCAATGAATGAAGCACCGACGACTTTTACGCACAGACGTGTTCAGCTGCGCCACTTTGGTCTCCATTCACCTCGAGGCGTCCCGCACAGAGACAAGTCATGAACTCAGGTCCTGACTCCCAGTGAGTCATTTTCCTTTCGTCCTCTCACACAGTCAGACCAGTATCTAACGTCTCTCTCTCTCTCTCTCTCTCTCTCTCTCTCTCTCTCTCTCTCTCTCTCTGTCTGTCTCCTTTTCTCTCTCACCCGCGCGCCCCGCGCCGATCCCTCTCTCTCTCTCCCGTGTGACCCCCGCAGACCATTTTGACTCCCAGTGAAATCATGTGATTGTCTGAAATAGGCTGCGTCTCTGCAGGGCAATGGCAGACGTGTATGATAGTCGCGCTGGGTCCAAGTCTGTGTCCACCCCCCCTGGGAGCCTGCTGAGGGAGCACTGATCACCAGGCTGCTGAGGACTGTCTCTCCACCTCTCTCTCTCTCTCTCTCTCTCTGTCTGTCTGTCTGTGAGTGAGTGAGTGGGTGGGTGTGGGTGTGGGTGGGTGTTGAGCCCAGACTGCAGCCAATCACATCTGACACCTGTGCAGAGAGACACAGGTTAGTACCCATCTGCAGGGCTTGGAGCAGACTCAGTATGTGATGAGAGAAAAAAAATGCTCAGTTTGCAGGGGTCAAAGTTGACAAATCTAATTTCTTCTTTGTTATGTTTGCACCACAACAAAACATCTGAAAATCACAACAAATGCTGCGAATTCAGTAGTCTGCAGATTGCACCCTGCAGCAGGTAATCAGTAATTTGTGATGGATTACAGTCTGAAATTTAACCTTTGACCCCGTTGAATCCGCTCGTCATTCTGCATCTCTCCTGTATTCCGCAGCTGCACTGATAGGCAGCCTGCCAACATTTCTTAACTCCCCACCATCATTCATGGAAGTCTTTAAGAGTGTGGGAGCCAAAGAATTGGGAGCGCTTGTTTCATATTCTGGAGCATTTCAACCTCCCCAAAAGCAAACCAGATGATGTCTGTGCTGTGTGGCAGAAGGAACAAATGTGTGACGCTTTACGGTGTGGACCTTTTTGGCACCGGGACAGAATATCTGGATGAGAGTTATAAGAGGTGATTATAAATAAGATGGCCCGTGACATTCCACCCATTTGTACACATGTCATTTTAAACATTATTTTTAATTGTTCAATAGCCAACAGAGAAAAATGCCATGTAGTTCATACAGGTTGTGTAAAGTTAACTCCAGTGTCACGTTTCAGCATTTCAGAAAGAGAGACGAGAAACATCCCATATGACAAATTACACTTTGCTGCAGATGCTGGCTAAGCAGTAGTGTCGAGGAGTAAATATGTATTTATTTTGACTGCCTATAACCGAGGCCGTACAGTCATATCATAAACAAATTACCAGCTTTTCCCTATACGCAGCTTCCCACAGATAAGAATCCACACCACATGTTTGGAGGCTCAGGTAATCTTTACAGTGTCAGCTGCTGCAGCTCGAAGACCCCCACCCCTTGCACCCCCACCCATATGTGTGCACATGCTGCAATCCAATACTCACTCTGCAGCAGTGGGACTGGTATTGTGAATGCATGGGAAACATGTAGTCGTTTTCCCCATATCTGTGCCACAAATGCTTACAGCTGACTGGGGAAGAGCTACCAGACGTTGTGGCGTGCAGTCGTGTGCTTTATTTCCTCCTGCTGGGGGTTCTGCAGGTGGATGAAGGGCAGACGGCTGAGAAATAAAACAGACGAAGCCGCATTGTTTGAAGGTGCTGAACACAGAGAAACTCCCTGCAGTCCAAACCGAGCGGGCTGCCGTGAGTGATTTGACCTCTGAACCTCTGAGCTCTCGCAGCAGAGTCTCTCAGTCTGCCCGACTGTCTGACTGCTTGTTTGTCCGCCCTGCCTGTCTGTCTGTCCCGCAGCCCTCTCTAGGCCGATCACTTGTCTTCAATGTCATCTCAGGATGTGCAAAGGCAAAGTGCTGTCACGTACATGTAGCAGATTCTCTACATCTCTCTCTCTCAAACACACACACACACACACACACACACACACACACACACACACACACACACACACACACACACACACACACACACACACACAGGATGTATTCTCACACTGCATTGCATCAGTTTACATTAGACAAGCCACAGCGACAGGAAAAGTCTCAGCTGTATACTGGTCTGAATTTAGCAAAAGACTGATTCACTTTCTTGTCGAAGCTTAAATGAGAAAATTGGTCCCAATTTTCTTCTTAAAATTTGATCTCATTTAAAACTGAATATGACGCTGTCAGCAGCAGAAAACCTAGTTCACCACACAGACTGTAATTATCATATTTCTTCATGTGTCCAGTGATAGTTTCTGGAGATTTTGGTGGTATCTTGATTGAGGATCCTAATCGAATTGTGTTTGAGTGTGAGTTTTGTTGTTAGTTTTGAAGTTAAGGAAACAAAAGTCAATGGGTTAAGCTTTAGAGCTGCTGGTTGAGGCAGAGTTTGGTGTCTTTGCTGCCACGATCTTATCTATCTATCAGCAAGAAAGTGGATTCTCCCAAATTTTCTGTCTTCTATCTGTCTTGGTAGTTTTCACTCCCTACCCTCATTAAATTATCTGTCTAAACCTGTCATCAGTGAAACACATGTGTGAGTGTGCACGTGAACACATGCACATAGTAAGCATATGTGAGGTTGTGTAGAAGGTTTCGAGTGTGATTTATGTGCGCGTGTGTCTCTGTGTATGGTTCGAGTATGAGCCTGTGCATGAATGCATGCATGCGTGTGTGTGTGTGTCTGCGAGCTGACAGCAGCAGTAAAATTCCTCTCTGAGCATCACAGAGGGGAGGCTGATGGGAGCTGACAGGGAGCAGGAGCGAGGGGAGGTGGGAGTGGGAGATGAAGGTGGGAGTGGAGAAGTGGGACGCTGGTTGCCAGGTAGCTGGATGATTGAAGGCTCGGTCAGGCTTTGCAGAAATTCGGTACTGCTGTCGAAGAATACTGATGCCTTTACTACTATTGTGTTGACCTTTCCAAGTCCACCCCGTACACCTTGGATGTATCAGCTCACAGTGAACTAACTGCTTCTCATAAATATTTGCAGACGGGACAGAATCCTGCTTTTGCCGGACACTGCTGGAAATATTCCAATTTATGAGTCTTATTTATATTTAGGAAATAAGTCTGTAGTATTTTATATTAAGTTACAGCAATTGGGAACTGCATATATAAAGATAGATAGGTTTAATAAAAGTGTATAAAGACAATGTTGATCAAACGTTACTATTTGTTTGCTGATCAAGCAACACTTAACACTACAAGAAGAAAATATTTATTTGAATGTGTGCATGTATGCGTGATCAATATTTGTAGGTTTCAGAGTTGCATATGCAATAGGAAGCACATGAATTTTACTGAGAATAATAAAGTAAGGTGAGTTAAGAAGTAAGCGTGCGCTACTGTATCAACTGTAAACAAAGACGGGCAGCATTTATTCCCAGCTGCATTGTCCGGGAAAGCAGAAACGTACGCAACATATGTTTCGTCTTCAGGAGTGTGACTGCAGCTGAACTGGACGAGCCTTAGTACAAAGTCAAACAGAAACAGGACTGCTGCTGTAGTATTATTATTATTGCACAAAATGTGTCCTCCTGTAAATTAATCCAGATTTATTTGTGAGTTACAATGATAACCTGTAAAATTCAGGAAAATTGTCAGTTTTAGTTGTTCAGCACTACATACACAATTAAGGGTACAGTAGGTTCCTCAGTGGAAAGTTGCAGTTGGAACATGTTACTGTATTGCTTTCATCCCCCATTTTCAAACAGCCTCCACTGAAGTAGATAATGTATTGGACATGGCTGAATGACTGCAGCATTAGTTTTCATAATAGCTGCTGATTAGTGGAGTTATTGTGCTGCTGATGTCAATGCTCGACATCAGCTTGCAGAGAAGTGTTGCGGTGTGGGAGGTCTTGCTCTGACCCTGTTTGATCACGTGAGCGGTAAAAGTTCACACAGGGACACAGCGCAGGATGAAGCTGACATATTCCTGATTAATATGATTTATAGTGGCAATTATTGTGTTGATCTATCGCTGTCCAAGTAGTGGGTTAGGCTATTAATCCAATCAATTGTGCATCATTTTCTGCAACAAGTTCGTGAAGTTTTTTTAATTATAGCAATAGTAGAGTTAATAGTTTGGGTCACCGATTGCTATTTGACATTGTGAGTAATTCAGATAATTACAGCATGTTGTATTTATGTTCATATTTGGTCGTTTGTGAGACACAGAGTCAGGCAACAAAACTATTATAAAAGGCATTTTTATCCTTAATTTCTGACAACAGACATTTATAAAATAAAAACAATTCACCCTTAAGGGATTATGAAAGATTAGCAACAGCATTAATTGCAGGAAATCAATTTATAGCGCCTGAAAGGTAAAAGGACAACACTAGTGCATCATGTTATAGTATTGTATGAAAATAAAGATGGTTGAAGCTACATTTTCCTGTTGCTAACCTACATTGCTGCTCATCTTGTAAACACAAAATCACCCTCTCTAGGTTTGAGAGATGAAAATGAAAGGCTGGAGAATTGGGCTAATTATTGGTAGTGAGCCGTATGTGATCGCTGGGGCAGAAAGAGCATCTCTGGAGGGGTGAGCCCTTCAAACAAAGTGGCTAGTCTTATGACACTCTGCAGGGGTGAAAGCCTGCTAAAGTTCACCACCTCTGTATTGTGTAAGCGGACCTCTTATAATAACCACCTTCATCCTGGCCCAAAAAGACTGGAAAACATTGATCGGAGATGGCAGATGAAGACTTTCTGAATTGAGATGGATACAATGGAAATACTTGGAATATCTTTCCATTGGCAGCATGTGGGTGAAATGTTCAATAAATTGTCTTATTTGCATTAAAAGCCTTTGCAAAATCTCCAGGAATGTTCCACGAATGTTACACAGATTGGGGCTAAATGAAATGCAAGCCGATTTCAGCTGCCCTGCCAGCCTTACCTTCTGCGCTGTACAGTAGCTCCATTTTACACTGTGCCAGGCCCAAAGGAAAGCGTTTCTCGGCACTCAGACATTTGCATGTCTGCAGACCGGTGGTGGGGTTTCACCCTGTGGGAACCAGTGTCTGGCCAAGAGTCTCTGACCCACACAACCCACCAGTGTCCACAGAATGTGGATCTGGACCTGCTGGCAGGATGATGAGGGAAAGAACAAACCTCCTCATTTAAGCCCAAAGCTCATGCGTGCAAATCTCTCACTGAATGG
The DNA here is from genome assembly GCA_016785345.1 of Trinectes maculatus. Taxonomy (NCBI): domain Eukaryota; kingdom Metazoa; phylum Chordata; class Actinopteri; order Pleuronectiformes; family Achiridae; genus Trinectes; species Trinectes maculatus. Next base: position 1,551,187 of record JAFBJQ010000105.1, read on the forward strand.
AGCAGAATTCAAAAAGCTGTCAATCCACCACTTTCTATATTGTACAAGATTGAGCAAAAAATGTTTCCTTCTTTCTCTGTGACATTTAACTGAAGCTTCCATAAATATATTCACCGATTAAAGGACTTACTGGAGCTTTAAGTAAATTCAACTTGACCTTTGCCCTGTAAAAAAAAAAGAATCTGCATCTTTAGACCTGTGTTATATTGAATTGGTTCCAAATGACCACCAAATGTTTGTGGTGGACATCCACTGTTGATCTACCTCCCAGAGCGTGCTGGCTGCATGTCTTGCTACTGCGATTGTCGGGTGTTTAGGCTTATACAGAGGCTGCTAACTCCCACGTAACCACAGGAGTTTCCAGGTTCCAGAGTGGGTCGACCAGAGGATGAAAAGAGCCAATGACTATGTTTTAAGTGTTAAAATGAAATATAGCTCAGTCGGTATAGTGCAGTGAATAGGGTTACGTGTAGTCAGTTTACCTCCTGTCCTGACTGTGATCAATAAATCATGTTGAACATGTTATCTACGTTGTATTGACATGCTTTAAACTTGTTGATCGCCAAATTGTGTGACTTAAATCCTAACAAATTATTTGGTTCACATCCAAAAAGCTGCAATGAGTGAACTCGCCGATATGGATTATGATTGTCAGGCATTCACCATCACCACCAGTCATCACCACCAGCAACCTGCCACACCACCAAGATCACCAAAATATAGAAAGCTCGCAGACCACCCATGAATAATACACACACACACACACACACACCTACACACACACACACACACACACACCAGCAAAAGGCTGAATACATAAAAGTAATGTTGCACATACACAGCAGACTGGAATTTTGGCCAGTTTTTAAAAATTGTCTAAATTTAAAAATAACAAATTTTTGTATAGTTTTAGTGAAGACCAAAAAAGATCAAGACAAACCTCAGTGAAATGCTTTTGACCTGAATGAGTTTAGTCTGAAATGATGAGTAAATCCAATAAAAACTAACTCCATGAATATCATTTGATGAGTAGCTAATAAGAATATGTAGAGTTTAGTTTAAATGGCTTTAAAAGTGAGGTCACGTTGTACAATCTCAATATTGTCTTCTTCCTAGTAATTATGTAGTTGCCAATATAACTACAAACTCACCCATTTTCTCTTGGGGTGTTATGTTATATATAAAGTAGAACCACATGTCATTTTTTTTTTACTGTCACATTCCTTTTCCCTTCACGAGGTTAAGTGCATGGCTTGGTCCAGTTTAGCAGTGCTGCCATTGTGCTTGTGGTTCTTTTGCTGTTGTGCAGAATCACCAGAAAGATGATTTAAGCATGCAGAAATTATACTAATACTGTAAGTCTTCATGCCGTGGTTTACTCACAGCAATGAATCAGCATCCACAAGTGACCCCTCAAGAGACATCGGATGCTGTATAAAGCAGTGGCTGATAGGTCACTGGTTTGAGTCTCATGTGTGCATCCACAAACACATGCTTACAAGATGTGTGTGGGGTGCAGATCACATTTAAATAACTTGAGGAAGGGTATCAAGTTGGACACACCTTCCAGTGGCACATGCAGCTTCTAACCACGACTTCCTCCGAGTCTCTCATCGCACTCACTCACACTTAGAAAAACAACAGCAACAACGGCAACACTCCAATCCAACCAGCCATCATGACAGGTCACCACCTCTGTCCCATCGGTGACGGAATAGGTGACCAAGCGTAGCAGGAGCAAAGCGTTATTTTGGTTGTGAGGTTCAAAAGGTCCTGAGATGCAAGTTGACAGAAGCTGTCATGGCTGCATGAGTGGCCGTGTCAGTGAACCTGAAAGTATCTGTTTGGGGACATCAAACACTGAGGCAAAACTGTGGCTGTAGAATGAAAACATATCAGCTTAGTGTCCACATTAAAGTGTGAGGTGTCCTGCACCATTTGCTTTTGTCCAGTGTATTTTGTTTTTTCTCAAAACTGTACTCTGTACTTCTGGATTTATGCTAACATCATAACATGCTGTGTCCATCAAACCTCAAAAATATTGAATTTGTTGTTGTATGTTGACAAACTGTACAGTGATAGAACGTCATCTTGAAAAGTTACATCAGAAGTTTAGTTGTTCAGTGTAGCAATGACCAAGAAAACCATCACCCATAAATTCACTATGAATGTATTTCTGTTGTCACTATTATGACTTTTAAAAAAAGGGCCTCCTTTGGAATGTGGTGTGACCTCTGACCCCATAGTGCAGGGAGTTTACATATCCATGTCTCCACCAGTGAAAACCACATTCCTGCCTTCGATCTGGGTCAAAGATAAAAGATGACAGAGATCTGATGCTGACAAGCGAGACGGATCTGACGTTCAGAGACAAATTTTTTTTTGAGGGTTGAGACACACACACAAAAAAACCTGTGCAATAAAATATAACCACACATTAGACACACAGATGTCAAGTCAAGTGTGGTGCAGGAATAATTTTTTTTTCCATGCTTACAGGAACTAGCCCTTCCTATGAAATTTGTCTTTCAGTGGATTTCCAGCTTTTCCTGCAAATTCCTCTTTTGAATTAGATCAAAATGCACTTAAAACACATAAATAAGGCTGATTGTAGCTCTGCATCGAGGACATGAATTTGCATATTATATCCCATAAAGTAGTCTGCTTCTGTGATTAATGTAATAGTTGTTAATAATATGACACCAAATACAAAACCTATAAATATAAGATGAACCTTTACCTGTATTTGCACAATGCAGAGTGACAGGAAGTGAGGGGATTCCCATGCAACTGCACTTGACCCATTAACCTCACAGTTTACATTCACCATCTTAGATCCCCAGTCCATCCAGTGAGGTGTCCTTTAAAAGACTGGTGAAATTACTTTCTTAATGTGAGGTTCTTCCTGTTCAAACAGGACCTTAAGATGAGGAAACCAATCGGATGGAAGTGGGATGTTGTTCAAAATGTTTGTGATGATTTTATTGGCTGTATGTCTCTGAGCAATTCCTATTTGTGCAGCAATGTCTCCATTTTCCAGGAAGTTAAAGTCCCACATGGCAAACAATCAATGAGAAATGGAGTTCCCTCCTTCAGCTGGGATTTTGCTTTAGCTGTAGAAAGTTTTAACAAGAGTTGAGACGCCAATGTGCGTTATTCAGTTTAAGGCAAAGAAAGGAAGGCGACTTTCCCATGTTTTCAAACAAACAAAAGTGTGAGAATAAATCTGAGTGTGAAATGTTTCTTGAAGAAAGAGGGGTTTTACAACCAAACAATCATCTTCATGAGGACTGCTACATGCACATGGTTTCAACCAACTTCAAACAGTAAGGCCAAGTTTTTCTAATTTGCTGTTTCCTCCCATGTATTGTAGTTTGTGTGATGTGTTGCGTTGGCTGGTTCTGCTCGCTGTGGATGTAAACTTGGTTAAAAATCCTGAATTGTGTTGTTTTCTTAATGATGTTTGTGTCTTGCTGACTATGCCTTGCCATCACTATTATGTGATTACTGGACCATAAGTGTTGTGGCTGCTCTGATATGTATGTGCAGATGTTTGTTTTGTGTTATGTTTGAGTCGAGGCAGATGTGCGGTGTTTAACCTTAATTTGAACCAAAGATGTTGGTTTTTGCTGCTTGATTTTCCCTCTCAGCCTCATGTTTTGTGTTGTGTTTTTCTGAAAAGGCCTCTGAAGGAGACTGATCTTATAATGACAAATTACGTTGATTATATTATGTTTTTGAATTTTATTAATCAGTCTCAGATCTGTGTCAGCAACATGGTACCATATGACACTGTTGCCTTTGTTACATCTCATCCTGGTTTTAGTTATATATTTAAGATTTAAGTATAAGATGGGTGGATCTGCAAATGACAAAACATGTTTTTTGTCATCTTTGTCCTTGTGCTGTGTTTTTGGTTGGCCGCCGTGCCGCAAATACACACTGTGTTTTATCATCAGTGTTATCATCTCATCACTTTTCCTCTCTCTCTGTGTCTGTCATCTATCTGTTAGTCTATATGTCTTTCGATATTTGCTGACTGTTTGTGATTTTTGTTCTTCAAGACCACGTAAAAGCATGTGCACTCTAAGATGTCACACACAACATTATTAGTTTCAGTCAACAATTACATTGCTTCGTTTTTTGGTAGTTAGTGATTGTTATATGTTTGTTGGTATTTCAGCCTGTGTTGTTTGCCTGCAGTAATATTTGCGTGAACTGCGCTACAACTTGAACCCAACAATGTATTCACAACAAAACGAAAGAACAAAACCCGATAAGACCCAAAACAATCAAAGTGGTTGTCAATCAACTTGCCCTCTCACAAGCCTGTTCTTGTGTGAAAGGGAAAGTATTTTTGTGTGGGCCCTCCCCAAGAAGTGTCACTCTGTCCATGTGGCTGCAAGACAACTAAAAAGCCCATTATCTGCAAATGGCAAACCATTAGGCTCTTGGCATGAGGAGCCTTTCACCGAGCATCCCACATAAAGGAAGTCTGACGATTCAGCACTGGGAGACGGGGAGAAAAATAAGACCTTTAACATGGATGGAAAAAAGAGATGGGAGCGAGGGGGGCTAGTGGATGGAGGGAGGGAGTGAAAGGGGGGGGGGGGGGGGGGGGCTGAGAATAAATCTGTCCTGTGTTTTAGGTCTGTGACAAATCACAGTGATGCACAAATGCCCAACTACCATGTATAATCTCATGCCATTGTAATGTTTTAAATCGAGATTATCTGCCCTTTGACAAAAGCTTTGCAGTCGTCATGCTCTCAGCGATTTCAGTCACAGGCGCTGCCCTCTGATTTTCCAAGGGATTCCCTCATGATTACACCATGGAGAAGTCGGAGAAAAATGTGCTTTGTCGGCAAAAAGAAGCGGCTTGTATGAAAGTGCGCCCTTCTTTTGCTTCTTTTTTCATGGTGCCCGCATGTGCCCATATAGACGGTATGCTTTTGGGAAGACGTGTTGAGGACGTGTGCGTTTTTGTGTTTTTGGGGAGACCCCTCTGCTCCCATGGCTCTCATCTATCCTCTGACAACTGGCTCCACTAATCCCTCTCATTGGAAACAGCCTCCCTCGCGAGCAGCTGCCCTGGCTACGCTGCAGCACAGGCACGTTAGTCCCTGTCCAGTCCAATTTGGATTTGGATGCTAATTTGTCATGAGCATGTGCGACTCTGCAGAATGCAGACCCCGTTCATGCCAGATTAACACTGATTACCAAACGATTTTACTGCATTTAATCACTGTTTTCTTAAGACTGAGTTTTATTGTAAGCAGATTGGTGGACAGCTCTACAGTCTGTCAGCATACAGGGACGCCAGTGTGTTTTTCTCTATCTAGACCTTAATCTCATGGATTTACTGTGTGATTAGAAGCAGATCATTTTCAAAAGCAATGTAAGTTCAGTGGCACTGTGTAGTCCTGCAGGGGTGTTATGTGAAATTAAGATTATAAAAGCCATAGGCTAGAAAGCTACACTGTTTACAATTGATGTCTATGATGACTGAGACCTAAACTAATTAGAGAAATTAGTTTTGATCATATAACATTACACATAGAGCGTAGAGCCTCCAGGACCACAGCTGTCTTTGCCACATCTCCATACTGCTGGTACGCATTAGTTTTCAGCCTCATCTTCTCAGCCTCTGCCTTTCCCAACGCTTCAGTGGAGGCGGCCTCTGCCTCACCGATACAGTGGATCTTCTCAGCCTCTGCCTGTGCTGTGAAAACCTTCTCTATCTTCTGTCCCTCAGCCAGCTGCTGCATCTTGTAGGCTTCAGCAGGTTTCTTCACAGTGGCGACGAGCTCCTTGTTGGTGCGGTCAATCTCCTCTTCGATTGCGATCTGCTTCTTCATCTGCACCACCTCGATTTCTATCTCTTCCACACGGATCTTCTGCTGTTCTTTGGCCACCTGCAGCTCATAGAGCAGCTGAGCCTCAACTTTCTTTGTGTTAACTTCCTGCTTGAAAGAAGCTTTCTGCATTTTCAGCTCTCGTTTGGCGTCAGCCATTTTTGTATCCGCTAAGAACTGAACGTCCATCATTTCTTTCTTACCCTCAGCTTCCCTTATGCCAGCATCTCTCTCTGCCTCTGCCACTCCAATGTCTGCATCCATCTGAACTACAGCTGTTTGAGTTTTGCTCAGGGAGCTCAGATAGTCCACTTTATCATATGCATCCTTGATGGTGAAGCTGGATCTCGATGCCCATGCGGCCAACATCGGATGCTGCCACCTCTCGCAGCAGTTCTGCAAATCTGTCTCTGTCTTGGTAAATCTGCTCCACAGTAGTTTGCCAAGGATGGCACACAGGTGACCCTCAAGGGTCTGCAGGATGACACTTTTAATCTCCATGACTGCCTTCCCCAGGAACTGTTCACAGGCGTAAGCCAGCAGTTCGTCCTCTGTCATCACCTACACCTGAGCCGCCCCACTGACAGTAATAGCTACACCCTCCGCTGTCTCGACATCAGCACACTTGGGAATTGGGGTGTCTGAGGTAGGATTAGCTGGGTTGAGGTTGCTCTTTTTTTTTTTACATCAGTTGGCCCTTTGTCTTTTGCTATTTGAAAAAAGCAATGGGTTCGAAAAAAATGTTTTCATTTCACTGTTTGATTAACCACAATGAGTCAGGTGAACATAAACCCACTGAAAATCAGCAGAAGTTAGCAGGGCTGTTGTCATTAATCATCAAATGACGCCAATGGAAAGCAGTTAAATTCTTTAGCAGCATCTGATTTCAATGGCGGACAATTTTTTTTTTTTTGTCGGGTCGTGTAACAGAAAGTAACAGAAAACACTTGTAAGATGTATAAGGAGGGCAACTTATCACTGAATGTGCTGTGATGAATTTTCCGCATGACATAACTATGGCATCTTAATGTTGTATTTAATTTTTTAAAAAGTTGAGAAAGTTGACACTACAGTGTAAACACAGACTGCAGGCATATTTACATTTCATTGTTTAGGTCAATAGTGTCTGAGTGCAGCTCACACAAGCAAATTGATGTCAGTTTATTTGACTCACACAGAGTTAATTGAACGCATGCTGACCGCTGTTATACAATATACCATGAGTGGTTTTCTTTTTCCAGCAGACAGATGTATCATTGCCTCTTTTTATATATTAAAAAGAAGAGTAAGCAAGTGTAAGAAGTTTGCAGTTCCTCGACCTCCTGTGCTGTAGACAGACTAAATGGAAAGTCAGATGGAAGAACCACATTTCCTGGTTTGCATTCCTGCAACAAACAACCTCTGTCTAATGAGTGGAAACCTTTACGTGATAATCCAAGAGTGCATTTCAATCAGCCTAATTAGGATGGTAACAAATCGAGGGCCTGAGCCAAATGTTTGATTACTGACAGCTTCTCTTTATGTGGTGAGTTCCATGGTATAAGGCGTACACACACACACACACACACACACACACACACACACACACCCAGGCCTGTGTTCCATATTGACTGAAGAAGTCAAATGAGAAATATTATTGTTATTATTATTCTTTGATTGTAGGAAAATTAGACCTGCTGTAAAAAAAAAAAAGACTGACACAATGAATGACCAGGACCTGCTCAGATAATAACATGCATGCAGTGTGTATGCATATTATTTGCATGTGTAATCTGCAGATTCGTGACAATGCCTGGCACATTGCTTTGGGGTAAACTTATTGGTTAAAACATTTCCGTTTTGGCATTTCAGTGTAAGTTTGGTCATGTGGTCTTAATGTGGTAGTTATATTTGAGCCAAATGAGTGCAAGTCAGCACCGTGCCACCAACTGCACAACACCAGGCACATATTTGGAGCTCGTGTGCACATGCTGCAATTTATTTTTGCACGCGTTCATGTGTGTTCATGTGTGATAATGCAGCCTTGTAGCTGTACATCTTCTGGCCACCAGAGGGAGTAAACACTTAAGTTTAAATGTTGAGAGGTTCACCACTCTGAATCGAAAGCCTTTACATGTACTCGTGGTATTTTTAATTATAAAATAAAAACATTTGAGTTACTTTCAGACAACTAGGTTGTCTGAAGATAACCCAGGCACCACTGGTGTTGTTTTCCTCTTCTATCACAGAACAGCCAGACTATATCACCTTCCTCCACCGGGGTCGAGGAAATAAAAACATGTGTTGGACATATAAAACTCCACCAAGGAAGCAGGAGAAATCCAGGAAAGGGTTTGAGCTGAATCAGGGAAATCCCTCTACCGCTCTCCCCGTATGTGACACATGCCTGGTCCGGGAGGTGAAAACTGCAATAGAGGATGCTTTTCATTTCTGCTATAGACCCTGTGAACAGCTGGTCGGAGGCTGCGCTTACACCAACGGCCCCTTGGAGCCACATAAGGCTCCCCATGGATGCACATAAAGCTGCACCCACAGAAATATAAGCCTATAACTGATATCGTTGCAATCATTCCCAGGTCATTAAAGTTTGAAATATGGAGACAGTTGCACTGTCATCTCTGTGCACTCGTCATTGCATGCAAGGGAAACACTATGTAGGAGAGCCTTTGCTGACAAACATACAAAGAGAAGTAAGAGCTAAATATTCTCCCATTTATCTAGTAAGGTATATCTCCGGATTTGGGCAAACGTGTAAAATACTATAACATGGGAGCATGAGATCACATGGTTCACACCAATTGGAAAGCTCATGATCTAAAAGTAGTAGCTGAGCACAGAGCTGTGCAAACAGTAGAGTTACAGCCATGTTTCCAGCAAAAATAATGAATGACCTGATGGTCACCGAACTTTGCTTGACCCAGAAACCAAACATAACAAGGTTCAACCTATGAGGACGGAAAGTTCACTTTGATCCCTCTCCTCTTCCTGTTTCACCCCTTTAATGGACTGTCTCATAGTGTTTCTCAAATGATCAGTGTCTCCGAGTGAGCATTGTGTCCCACTACAACGTGATCAGCTTGCCGATATTACTAAATGTGACAGTTCAGAGAATGGCCGTATATCAGTCTTTCCGAGAAGTGTTTATGGATGGTGCCAGGCTATGCTCAGGCTAAGTAATCACCCAGCAGGGGGCCATATTATAGCGCTCATTCTTTCAATTAACGGCGATAACAACAAAGGGGATTAACACTCAGAGGAGACGCTTCCTCTTTTTTTTCCCCTCTGAGAGGGTTTTCATCTTCTGATTTAGTGAGTCTTCCTCTCTGGATCTGTTCACGCATGTGTGTATTCAGAGTGTGTGGTCCTGTGTGTGTGTCTGTCAGAGCCTGCTGTTTTTTTATGGGTTTTTTTAACATAACTTGCATATGTGTCTACAAGTAAATGTGTTTGTCTTGCGTTGAGCTTATAATAAGATCTACACTTTGTCTGATGTTAATTCCAGTTGCATTAGTGTGCGTATGTGAGAAATTGAAATTTACAGTATGTACGTACTGGCGTATACATGCACTGACACTAGCCTGTGTGTGTGTATGTGTGTGTGTGTGCGTGCGTGTGTCAGAACCGTCTGGGTCAGGCTGACGTGAGCTTTGATCAGAACAAGTGCTGCCTGATAGTGACATTTTGACAGTTCACTTTTCCCCTCAGAGGGAACAATGCCAAAACTAACAAGTAACACTGAACCTGACCTGCCACACTACAGTGGGCTTACACTACTTGACAATTTTTTTGCTATTTTGCTTTTACATAGTTGAAAGCTTAGGGCTTTTTGACAGCGAACAAATAGTCAACCTCCAAAGACTTGACAAGGAAAAGTTAAAACCTCATAATATAAAACAAACTGGAAATAATCCATAATGCCACTGCTTCACATTTAGTAGAACTTTTTAGTTTGCTTGTTAGTTTGTCATGTCCATTACACTGTTTGAAATTAACTTTTTAAATGAACTAATCAGCTAGAATAATAGATCTATGCAACAGGGACCAGAGTTCAGATTTTCTGACTGAGGCTTGTTTTAAAAGTATCACTGCTGTGACACATTGATTATGCATATGTTATACTGTATGTCACACCAGCTGCTTCATAATTATTCTCTTTAAGTATTTCTATAAACATTCCAGGAGCCGCAACATTAACGCCACTGTGGTGTTAGTAATGTTGTGTATTGTTTGTAGGTACAGGGAGAGGAAGACACACTGCACACAGACTCAAACTAAAGCCTTTGGCAGGAGAACAAAATGACCCGTTAACAGAAGACAATAATCCCCTCAGTCATTAGAGGAGTCATGTGAAATAGTTTAGCATCATCTTTTACTTCAGGATTCTTTGCTAAATCAGACCTATGTATAATATCTGCACAAAGACTGTTGAAATGCACAGGTCAGTCTCTCCCTCTAGTGGACATTTTGGGTTATTGTCTCTTCAGCATCATTAACACACGGGACCAAATGCTAATGCTCAGTAACAGTAAGTACTGTTTTTATTTTTGATAAAATTGCATAAAACTTTACTGCCTAATGGCAATTTTCTACTGAAAGGTGAATTCACTGATCATAAATAAATTATTATATATAAAATTCAATTCTGTCAATATTTGACAGTAGTTGAGGGTAATGTGACTTTTTTTTTACAATCAACATTAAAAGATTATAAAGTATGCAGGTATTTATTTATTAATCCATTTCCTTAGATAAAGTTACATTTTTTTACTTTTAAGAACAAAATAAATCTGCCCCCCCCCAACTCCTGTCTTAACCAGGAAAAAGAGCATCTGATTGTCTATGAAATAATGTTTGACAGCAGCAGTGAGATGGTAAGTGGTCCCTGATTGAGAGCGAGAGCCATATGAAGTATACTACACCAGTCAGAAGGTCTAGCGGGAATCCTCCCTCTTTGCCTATGCTAGAGTTTCTCAATCAATTTCCCTCTGCTCCCTTTGACCGAGATCAATAGCCATCATTGGAGGAGAAGAGATAAAGCAGACGAGTGAGATCATCTCCCATAAACTCACCAGGGAGACACTCTACCCGTTTCACCCACATCAATACGTCATTTATGCAAAAACTGAAAAGAATTGCAAAGCAGACATTCAAAAAGTGAATTCTGCACGTATACACACACACACACACACACATAGATGCACACACACACACGAGGACACACTTCTTCCTCCTTCAATTCTCCACCTCCTCTCATTCCAAAAAAAGGCAAAATCTAGCTCCTCTGTGTTCTAGTGTCTGTGCCTCTTTCAATAACAAACAGCTGATCATTACTTTACCTCCAGATGAATATTTAATGGCACACACACACCCTTAAGAAATATGGAAAATGAAGACTGCTAGACGGGCAGAGACAGAGCAGGGTAAAAGGGAGGATACAAAGCGCTTAAGCCTCCTCATCATTACGATGGCCCCTGGTACTCGGGGCCACCAAGGAATCCCTTAATTCCTCCAGCATTATGCGCCTCAGACTCTTTCATGTCCTCCGTATGGGAGACGGCGAATGGAGAGGAGAGGGGGGGTCGCTGGATAAAATTCTAATATGTCTGTTGCTATGAAAAAATATGCACATACATTTAGCATTTAGATTCTCCAAGGGCAGAACAGAAGAGATGGGCACATGTCAGCCACCATATTGCGTGTGTGTTTGTGTGCATGTGTGTGCGTGGGCTCTGTCTGTATGTGGTTACACATCCTTCTGTACTGTATACGTTTGTGTGAGGAGGGCATCTTTAAATGGTTCGGTCCTTATTTATCCCCAGTTTGTTTCTCTGCCCTGCGGTTACCATGGTAATGATTCGGCTCCGTCACACTGTAAATGAGAAAGGTCATGTGTGCAATCCAGCGCTACTAAATATATGCTGTGCTAAGCTGACAGGTAGGGTATTGGTTAAACTGCCTCATTGGCAGAGGTTAACTGGTTTCCTGTCTGGATGACTGGTTATTTGAAGTTGAGGCTGGCTGCTGGTTCGGCGGCTGTGATGGAGCAAATGGAATGACTGGTGGACGTGTTGGCATGTTGACTGCCATGAGTGGCAGACTGGCTGGTTTGTTGACTGACTGAAGGATTAGCCGAGTGTCTGATTGACTCGTTGGTGGAATGACTGTCACTCTGACTGACTGTGAAGATGCCTGTCCAGGTGGCGGGTTGGCCAGCTGCCTGCCTGACTGGTTTATAGGTTGGTTTTCTTGGACTCTGCATGTGATTTGGTCGGATGTTTGCATTTAGCCCTATTGTTTTGCCACCTGCAGACTTTAATACACCTGTAGAATTAGGCTGACATGACCAACTCATCCAATACATGTGAGATATATAAATATATAAATAGATATAATTCTTTAATTGATCTGTTAGTCATGGTCATATGTCTCCTAATTTGTTAATAATACGAAAAAAACCTAAATTGATAATTTTTTTTCTTAGCTGTGTTTCTTTTTCTTCAGTAGTCCTCAGAAGATTTGTTTCCTCCTCGCTTTTATTGTAATTATACACTTTACAGTAAGAATAGACGTGGTCTTAGATTTCAATAAAAAAATATTATTTTTCAAACAAAAATACTTAAAATTCATAAGAAACATTAAAATCCCAATCTTATCTTTGATCCTGTATTTGCTCTGACTCTGCCACTGCCATTGCACTGTAAACGTTAGGCCGTTAGGTACGCAGCCCACACTATATAAAGGAACATGACCTCTCTTTTTTAGTATAAAATAAGTTTTTCTTCCAAATGATTATTTCAACCCCTCTGGCTGATAAGACGCCACGATGCAGTCACTGCGTGATAACAGAACTCAGAGTGACTGTAATTAGGTGGAGACCGAGAAGTGGGACAGGCGATATTTCACTGCTGTGGCCACAGGAGGGCACAGCAGGCTCATCTCTCACCCTGCTGCTTTATTAAGATGGAAACAACTCAAAGGGAGGAATGATCTTTTCATCTCTCTCTTTCTCCTGCTCTCCCTCTCATTCTGCGTGTATCTCAAAGCTTTATTGAAATCTCCCCTCTATTCAGATGTGTTCATAATTAATTACACAATTTGGGATCATTATTCGCAGACAGTGGGCGCGCACACGCTCATTCACACACACATACATGCACAGAAAGAGAGAGAGAGAGTTGTGTACCTCACCGCTGCTGAAGACTTCATTAGCTATGAAACCTGCCTCTCAGATTTTCCCCTGGCTTCCTCTGCTCACCACATCACAAGTCTCGAAACGCTCACCAGCTTTTCAATAATGGCAGCAGCTCTTCTCTCTCCAAGTGATCACCGGTGATTGGAGCTTCCACTGTAATTGACCACATCACGCCAAACGGAGGTGCTTTTAAACAGGCTGTGAAATTTTTTTTTAACAAAAAAACTTTGTCGACAAATTATTCAGGTTGAAAACAGATTAATATTCATCTTTGATCTCCTTACAAATCAGTTTATGTAGCTGATTACATGACAATAAAACACTTGAGAAAAAGTAAGTTTACATCACCAATCAATAAGCAGGTGGCCTCACAGCAGTAACCAAACAGTCCATGGCACAGTGAATGGAGTAGATTTATCACTATGTTGGCTTCATAGACAACACAATTGATAAACTAACTCAGTCTGACTTATTTTTCCTCATTTCCTTATAAAGGTATACTCTATAGTTTTTGTAGTAAAATATTTACCTTTGCGGCTGAAATGCATTGGGAAATAACTTTCACTTCTTGGAAGAAAAGTCTTCCATGTCCTACTTCCACAACTCCTGTCGTCTCCCACAACTTAATTATAAGGTGATTAATTTTGTCAACAATAATTACATTTTTCATGACAGAATTTTAACTAAGGCGAACTGCAAAACATTATCATAACGCTCCCCATTAAGTTGTTTGCGTCTGTTTGTTTATTCAATTAAATATTAACAGCCTGCGACAAAAACTGATTAGCAGTTAATTCTCTCTCACAAGTGGTCTCCCAGATCTGGAGGATACAACAAACCAGACAAGTCAGTGGAGCAAAAACAACAACATGGTGAATCAGGCGAGGTATGTCTGGGTTGAGTGTGTTACAGAGGGGATAGTGTTTTTAAAGACTTTAATATCTCAAAGTGAACTAAGCACCTTGTACATACCTGGTGTAACCACTACATATATTCTATATATATATATATATACAAACAAATATAACGCAACAGACAACATATTCAACTAATATTTGCTATGCAAGAAAACAGGAATGTCCACATATGCATCATGCAATTTCACCAACATTAAAACTGCTTAGCGCGGGACTGCTGGGAGAACAACATGAAAGTGAATGTAAATGAGATCATGTGGTTATGTCAGGAAACTGGTGATGTATTGGTTTGACAGTCTAACAAACTGGCCTTCACTATTCATTTACTTTACATGTGTGATGTATGCTAGATGGCTAAGCTATTGCAAATAATGCGGTAAAGGTGAAAAAAAGTTGGGTTCTGTGAATATAAAATTAGCGTTTTGACCATACTTAGTTGTACCCATGTATGTGTGATGACCGTCTATCTCGGACTGTGATGTGCAGGTACGGCTGAACATCTAAAACCTTTGCATACATACATTATCCGCCACCAGAGGAGGGGTTTTTAGTCCTAATCTAGGTAAGCAGGTTTTATTTATGTGTATGAATAATTGAGTATCTATTAGAATATCCCTCGCTCATGCATTGATGGAGGTAGACATTAATATTTAAAAATATAAGTAAGACCTGGCTTTACTAGTCTTCTATCTATTTCATTTAAAAGTCCATTTTTGGTGACAGGTCAGCCTCACGTCACTTTAAAACATGCATGCGAATGACCACGGTGAGGAAAACATTAGTGAAATCTTCTTTTTATGACATGCACGTTATTTCCAAAGGACAGGCCTCATGTCACTGTAATCATTTATTTCAGGGACAGCGTCGAAGTTCAAATGGAGCAGCCCAGATGCCCCACGTAACCGAGGTTATTTCAGAAACACAGCATTTTTCTTTTACTATGGACGGAAAGATGAATCATTTAGGCAAATCTTTTTATCCTTGGTGAAATAGGAATGTGTGCCTTAGGCTTATAGTCTTTAAACTGTTGCACGGTGTATTCATTAATTGGAGGTGACCATTCAGCCATTGTATAATGATACACTGAAGTGTATCTATGTATGTATCATATTCATTACATTACTAAGCTTATGCTTTACCACACACTGTTACAATAAAGTTGTGCTACGAATGCTACCAATAAAGATACAAAACATACAGCTAGCACACACATATAAGGTGATTTCTTTAGATGTCCTAGACATGAATAGATAAAAAAAAGTACACAACAAATTGTGAATTTCAACTCTCAGTACAAAATATTCCTGAAATACAATATTGTTGCAGGTTTTTAAGTAAATAATAAAAATCAATAAGAACTAGTGAACCATCTAGATATCAATCATCTAGATATTGATAATGTAAAAAAAAAAAGATTAAACGTACTAAAACAGTCTTTCAAATCTCTTATATATAACGGGGTGCATTTCAATGTTTGTTTGTTTGTTTTTTTTATTTGACGTGTGCATGCTGTGTCTGAATATGATGTTTGTATGCCCCTTTATTTTCACGTGCCTGCATATGTGTGATTACAAGTAGGAAGGAGGGACTGTGTGATTGCAAACCTGTGTGTGTGTGTGTGTGTTCATGCGTATATGCCTGTCTTGATGTGTGCTGGTGTGTGTGTGCGTGCGTGCGTGCGGTAGAGATGGCAGCTGCTGTCACCCAGTGGGGCTGACAGTAGTTAAAGACAGTAAAGCTGTGTGTGTAACAGGCCTGCTGTCACTTCCATCCCTGTGTTATTTTACTTCTCTCTAATGGGCTTTATTTCATTGTCAGCTGGCAGTCTACCTCCTCCTCCCTTCCTCTTTCTTTCTCTCCCTTTCTTCCCTCTTTCCTCATTTTCTCTTTCTTGACACATTACAGGCTGCCTTTGGAGAACAGCGGAGGGCCAGAGACCCCCTGCCAGCTGTAATAATGTGGTAAAACAAGCCGACAGGTAGACTGTGTGTGGCTCTGTGCTATAGATGTGTGTCTATACGTCCGCATTTGTTTAAGTTCACAGGCATGCACGTGCGCGTCAATGTGTGCACGTGTCCGTGCTTGTCTTCATGCGCATGCCATGCATGTGTCTTCCTCTGTGTGTGTCTTTTCACAGTGTCCTGGAAAACCTATCAAAGTCCTCCCCATTAAAAATCCTTCTGTGGCACATTATTAGCCCAGGTTACAAGGGCAATCTACCTAAGCTCAAACTAAAGGGGAAGGAGAGGGGGGCGGGGGGAAGGGGGGCGGTGGGCATTGGAGTGGTGGGGGAGATTCCTGTCAGCTCAGTGAACATTAGCTGTCCCAGAGTGCATGTAGCCACAGCAGGTGTGCTGACCCACCACGACCCATCAACCCCCTGCTACTCTCTCTCTCTCTCGCTCTCTCATAAACACTCAACTATACACACCGACACACAACCACATGCTCAGACTTCACACAAACACACTGCACATATTCATACTCACACAGACAAACACCGACATGTGCACACACACACACACACACACACACTCACACACACACAACATGCACGTGTGCAGACAGCACTAGCTATTGAGACAATCATTTTGAAATCATCTGAAAAAAAAAAACATCTGAATGGAAATAAAGTAGGTTTGTTACATTTTTGAGATGATGAAAACTGCAAGGAGTAAAAAAAACAACCCGTGCCTTAATACTGGTTGAAAACAACACCTGACGTTTGTGAACTGAAGCTGTTTTAATATGGTTGCGTGACTCGCGTGAGCCACACAGTGTAGTTTGATCGTGCGTGGAATAGTCTATAGTACATGCAGATTTACTCTAACATGTTGTTTCTGATCACACCCAGCTCACAGCGGCTCATTTCTACCACACCACCCTCATTATTCCACTCCTCCTAAAAGTTTTATAATAAATCTTGCAAATTGTCTGAGTGGATTTCTGTATCGTAAGGTCCTCCTGTAATGTAGAGCTACAACACGAGCGTTTGTCACATTCGGGAACAAAAAGAACACTACCCAAAGAGACAAATTGAATTTCCCTGTGTCAATGAATTATTTGATACTCCTCCTATTCACCTTGACTGCACGCTGTACTATCAGTATTGACCACATCCTTTTGCGTTTCCCAGCTTTCTCCCCGATTTGCTTTCAAAAAGGCCAAAACCGGAAAGATACGGCATAGGAAAGGTTGTGCTTTTTATTCAGAGTTCCTTTTGTTTTGCTATTTGAGTTATTTTTTTCATAGAACTTTATTAGGCTGACTTTTTCCCTGTCTGCTGATTCTTTGTAATGGTTTGTACGTAGAACCCCAAAGCAGAGACTGAATCAGGCAGGTCGACATGAAACAATATTTTAAAGAGTCCAGAAAAACAAAACACAAGCTGCAGAGCAGTGAGATGAAGGATGGATCATGTGGAGCACCGAGGCAGAAGGTTCTTTCAAAACAGAAAAACTCAAATCCAAAAATCACAAGGCAAAAACAAGAGGCAGTAGAATGTGCACTACCACAGAACACACACAGAATCATCTGGTAGAGAAGATTATACGGAGGAGGAGATGAGCTGAGTAGAAACAGGTGAGCCTCTGTGTTGCCAATAGAGAAGCCAGCCATGCCCCCCTACCACGCCCCCTACCACACACCTGCTCTGGGAGACAAACAGAAAAGGAAGGAAGGGGGGAAGAAGTCGAAACTGCAACACAAACCAGAACCATAACAATTCCAAGCGAAAACGAGAGAGAGGGAGAGAGAGGGAGAGAGAGGTCGGGAAGGGGGGTGTAGGGTGGATGGAGACGGGGGGGGGGGGGGGGGGGGGGGGGGGGGGGGGGGGGGGGTGAGAGATGGATGTAAATGTGGAATAATGTAGCAGGAGTGAATTTGCATGGTCAAATGTCAAAAAAATGAAGCCTTCCCCTGAGCCTTGTCAGGGAAAATAACATAAGTGGCGCGCTCCAGCACTGGCATGCCATTAGCGGTTAGTTCTGCCTGTCATCAGTCGCCGAGAAGAAGAAATGGCCGTCATTATCTCCAAAAAATGGACCGGAGAAGATGGATACACCCCCTTTCTCTGACAAAGAGGCATGTGCTCATGCAGTTATGTGTATGTGCACACTCAGGCACACACAGGAGCACAAAGGCAGATATTCACCTGCATATCTGTATCACATTATATGATTGTGCACATCAAAAAGGAAGAATGCATAAAGTGTATCGATGGTAATTTATGAACACAAACACACACACACACAGGTAAAATGCAAATAAATCTTTCGACTCTTTTGATTTGAGTTGACAATATTATTGCTCATTGTGGAATAAAATCTTAATTTCCTGTCATGTAATATCTATTATATAATACCAGCTGACCAACAACACCAGGGTCACGTAATTAAATGTGCCACTAGTGGAGAGAGAGAGGAAAAGATAACGGATGAGAATTGTGTATAGATGTATAGAAGAAGAATCATGCATTTCGTTTAATAAACAGACACGTGCTTATTGCTCACTGCAGGAAGGAGGCTCTGGCAGGAAATTATATAATAAGCTAAAGACCATAAAATCTGCAGCAGCAAGGACAATTAGCCTTTACATTCCACGGTCCTGATAGGAACATATTGGCGTTTGAAGATAAAAAAAAATCCTCTCAGTGTTACATTGTCTGGATACCATGTTGAATTGTCTTAACAAGCCTCAACAATTCAATTATTCTGATTTTTTTATTTATTATTTACGGGGGGAGAAAAGGGGGGATATGTCCGTATTTGCATATTGTTGCGATCACTGGCAGACATTCAACTCAATCTGAGACAAGTTCACTTTTGTTGTGCGGCAGCTTTGTGCCATCGCCTTAATTTTGTCCTTGAAAATATTGCTCTTGACATTCACGAGAATGCAATCTCCATGTGGCGATGAGACAAGGCGGGTAACAATAGCACGAAACTGAATATAGGTATATGTACTGAGGAGAAGTCCATGAATTTTAAGACAGGGAATATGCCTGGCACCAGACAATGAATGAGAGATAGAGAGAGAGAAGGAAGAAGCAAGCGCGAGATCAGCATGGCAGCTAATGTAATGAATAATATCTCAAGTGTAAATCCAGCCAATTGAACCCAGGGCTGCCTCTCCCTCTAGCTAGGCTAAATGAGTTTCCATGGGAATGTGGATGAAAGGCGTGCAGACGTCTGGGTCAGGCATATTGGAGGGGAAGAGGCGGAAAGGCATTGGGAGTATGAAATAGAGTCCTCGGGGTCTGGTTTGCAGAGATTTGCACTTGTACTAAGCCACTTCAGATGTGAGTGGAGGGTCTAACAGCCTTAGACTTGAGCATCAAGGTATGTGTGTAGGTCTGTTGTTCAGCTGTGTAAGCACTGAGGGCAGGATATGCCCCAGAAGGGGTGAAAGAAATTCATACAAGTTATGTCTTCTGTGTTCAATTCAACATACTGTTGGTGGAGGGCAGTAGTGCTGACCATAGAATACGGTTGCTGTCAAATCACGAAAGAGAACAAGCCCGTGCACGTACACATTGCAAACAGAAATGCAACACCACATGCAGTATCCCCTACACACGACACGTAAAAAAAGAGCAACGTATTGGATACAACAACAAGCTGCATTTTGGGTAACCTGTATTTATTTTTTTGATTAAAACCTACAACCTCAATTGAAAGTTGACAAATGATTTCCTTGATTTGGTGTACAGGGGGTCCTCGAGTTACGACGGAGATCCGTTCTTGAGAATGTGTCGTAACCAAATTTCGACGTTAGTTGGAACATACATTCAAATGTATGTATTCGTATGTAGATAATAAGTTGTGCCACTAGATGTCGCTATAATACCATGCTAAAATAGCCCTTTGTCCCTCTTGACACACCGTAGAGGTTGATATCGCGAGTGTAATGAGCATTTCCTTTAGATTTCTGATATCCACCGTGTAGACCCTGTGTTGTGAACCTACAGTATTGCCACGATCCCGAACCCATCTGTGTCGCCCGCCAGCCGGCCATTTCACATAAGTAAACACAAGAGTAGCCTAGCTGTGCTGTGGAGGTGTTGGAGAGCCGGCAGGCGCGCTGAGAGACAGAGAGAGCGCTCATCAACTAGTTCCCGTGCGAAGTCTGTACGTATTTACGGGGCAAACCGCTTAAGCCGAAACAAGGAAGTTCACAGGAGATGTGTCGTAACCACGAAAACGTCGTATCTTGCGACCGTCGTAACAGGAGGACCCCCTGTATTTATATAATGAAATGGGCAATTTAAAATGATGTATTCGTTGTTTATTTATTAGTTAGTAAGTTAACTGTTTTTACACCATACATCCGCCATTGCCTTTTTCATCTCGTGTACCCTCTAGCGGTAGCTCGCGTACCACCTGTGGTAGACGTACCACACTTTGGGAATGTCTTCCATTTCAATACCGTCCCTGATGCTTGATTTAATTGAAAGTCTGCATTGTCACCCCGGTGAGGATCCTGTCTGCGCTACTTCAGCAGCTGCAGTGACCAAGTTCAAAGTGACACATCTAGGACATGTGAGCTGCACATTACCTTGACACAGCTGGGCTGTAGAAATTAGCTGCCGTCTGAATTATTCAAATAAGAAAAGGGACTTTTTGTGTGATCTGGCAGAGAGATCCCCCCCCACCACCCTTGATTTTAATTGTCCGTTTTAACTGGTTTCTTCGAGCCTTCAGCGTCAGTCAATGTAAAGTACTGATTTGCAGATTTTGTTCCCTCCCATTAAGGCGGAGGAACAAGGCATGGCTGTCCACTCAGCCCACCTCATTTATTATAATGACCTGCCAGGCCCAGACATGAACATATTAAAGTTATAGGCGAGTGGGACATGACAGGCGCACACAACCTTGTCAGATCCGTGTTGGTCTAGTTAGAGCATACAGATCCTCGCTCTGAGAAGATGGACAGACGGGTTGCCAGGGTGTCTCACTGCAAAAAGAAAAAAGAAATAACTAAATGATAATTAATGTCTGTGCATAGGTATTCACAAAATACATGTAGATTAGTTTGTAACATGGTTTTGCATAGGGCCGTCTGATAAATAAAGATGTGTTTTTGAGATACATAAAACTGAATATCTTGGCAAAAGTTAACAATGTTATTAGCAAGAGAGGATTGAAGAGTGAGCATTGGACTGCATCACACTGGGTTGCTGCTTAGTATGAAATATTATGGGTCAGTAAAAACTCCCATGTCAGTATCATGCACATGAGAAATTGCATCATGGCAAAATAGCTGTGAATTTCTGCTTTAGTTAGATTATAATGTGTCTGTATGATATTACAAACCAAAATTGCACAATTCAAAATTATAGTGATATTGTAAATCCAGTAGTTTCATCATCTTCTTTTTGACAAAATTACAATTTTTCTGAATTTAAAGTAAATGGATGTAACTCTATTTGTAATTATGACATAACAGGACATATGTTTCATGTGTCAGACTAAAAATATCTGTTTGGAATATAATATCATTATTCAGTGTTCAAATCGTATGATAATCCTCTTATTAGAGGTGTAGTGCTGACAAGACAAACATACTTTAACAGTCGTCAAGCCTCATAGCAGAACAAAAGGCCTTCGTGTATAATGGAGTCACAGCAAACAGTTCTGTAATCCCTATAAGATCTAAGTTAACCAATGCAGGTCTTCTAAGTCTGCATAATGGACCACTGCCTTTACATTTCCCCCTTGCTCCAAGACTACAAGCACAGGAACACTTTGAGTTTTTTTTCCTCCTTCCCCAGAACCATCGTCCAAACTGGACTCTATAATCCTCTGCCATTCTTTTAATCATCTGACACCCAGAGAGGGCAATATCTATTTTCATCTGGCCCTGATAGGATCTCTTAAGGATTTAAAGAGGGGCCTCAGCATGCTGCGCCCAGCAGCTCAGCTGTGATCTGGGGCTTTGGGGAGTTCTCATTAGGCGTTAGCGGCCCACAGATCGAAGAAGCCCAGTTCTGGCTAGTGGATTTTTAATCCTCCAATGGCCTGTGTTGGGAGATGGAGTTATTTAGGGCCTTTGATTAGCCTCACAGCTGCACTTTGATTAAGAGAACTTCTAAAGATCAAGCTGGCGGGCTGCGATTTGGAGGTGGTGGAGGACATGTGTGGAGGTGGCGATGTGTTTATTAGTCATGTTTGTGAGTGTCAAGATGGCTCAGTGTGAGCATTTTGTTGAGGTGCATACCTTTGTATCATGCATGAGTTTATGAACTGTGCAAGGTTAAATGCGGTTGTTTGTTTTTTGTGTCTGCACATACAAGATGTGTATTAACTACATAGAGAGGAAGTGGTAATATGGGAGGTAACGTTGAATTAAACAGGAACTGTCCGCTTTGCTGCTTTTACAGTTACTGTCACTGAAAGACACTGACAGAAAGAACGGAAAGAAAAGTTGAGATATGAACAAGGCCAAAAAGGTTTAATGCTCATGGCAAATCAATATTTAGTTCTCTATTGGCTCTGCTAAAACATCAATGTCTAAATGATGGGTATGCTCATCCTTGTTTTTTTTTAATTTACAAATATAAATTTAAGCTGCCCTAGCAACTTTTGAACAAAAATTGGACAAAAAGTTTTTAGGTGTTTCCTGATATTCATCGTCCGCTGCGAGGCGCTCAAGTAAATGATATGTGCATAATTAAACAGCCAATTAGGCAAAATATTTGCTTCTTTTAAGTGTAAGTACAAAACATCCTGTTCAGTTCTCCATATTTTGGAGTAACAAGGTCAAAGAGAGAGAAAAGATCAGGGCAAAAGCCATGTTAGTCTGGCAGCAACATTTGAATGTGACATTAGGAATAAAGCAATACATAATATCATAATGAGAATTTGGTGGGTAAACACACTTAATTTTCTGTTGTTGTTTTCAGTGACATGACTCAGTTGTGTGTGTGTCAGAAACAACTTAGTATGTAGATGGTCCTCGCTGCCTTCCCAGGGTTCAGAGTCAAGAGTCACTTTGGTTTGTAACACAGGGATGTCACTGTAGTGGAGATATGAGGCTAAGCAGTGAGCAGGCCCTGCCACCTTTAGCTTTGATTCCCGGGCTAAGTATGTACAGATATCTAAGGTGTTGACACTTCGCCCTCTAAGCCCCATTTCTTTTCCCTGGGATCAGAGAGGCTCACTGATAGCAGATTATCTCTGAGGCATTTTGTGGCCCAGTTGGCACCCTCATTTGTTATCAGCTCACAGATATGCCGAGGTACAGTCTGTGTAGGTACCGAGAAATGTCAGAATAAAACATCTTAGACATATTCGCTTCTCGGCTTTGTTATTCGATGTATTGTGTGGATGTCTGTGAAGTTAGTCCAACAAAACCACCGTCTGTACTTCTGTGACACTGCGACAGGAATATGAGTGGTTGCCATCATCTGTTTGAAGAGGTTTGTTTAATTGTTTTAGGCCAACAAGTGATAAATTATATATTTTTGTATATCTATATATATGTGCGTGTGTGTGTGTGTGTGTGTGAGAGAGAGAGAGAGAGACTTTTCTCTGTGTTATGAAGTGCTCTTAGCCTGGTAGGTACTTTTTTACCTTTCTTACAAGTGGGGTTGTTATTGCAGCTACTGGTGTCACTTGGTTGGTTAGTGGTCATGTCTACTGTTGTTGGAGCCACATGAGGCCGCCACCTGTCCTCCGCGTCTAAAATGTGCATACTATCATCAAAGGAACCCCTTATCCCTCAGGTGTAGGTAAAGATAAAGGATGTGTGAAGTGACATTCCTTCAATGACAGCAGTCTGCGGGGGGGAAAATGGGCTTTGAATGAGAGGCAAAACTTGAAGTTTCTAAAACTCCGTCTAGTTGACCTCAATCCATCTTTTATTTGATAACAATGATGTGGATCACAGAGAATCTTAAGAGGGAAGCTGTAATGCAATCTCCTCGATTTTTCTTGCGTTGCTTTGTGGTCTCCTCCAAGTCATTTCTTTTGGGACACCACCAAAGGGATCCATTAATTAAGCACCTGGATTACCTCAATTGACACTTTTGAATCCCGGAGAAGAGTGGAACCTCTTCTTTAGTTTGGGATGTATTCACTCTGTCCTGGTGTCACCCAGGATGGTTGGACCTGTTGTCCCTTTCTCTAAGCCATTACCAATATACAGGGGGTCCTCGTGTTACGACGTCTCGAGATACGACGTTTTCGTGGTTACGCCACATCTCCCATGAACTTCCTTGTTTCGCCTCAAGCGGTTTGCCCGATAAATACGTACAGACTTCGCACGGGAACTAGTTGGTGCCGGCTCTTCAACACCTCCACAGCTAGGCTACTCTGCGTTGTGTTTACTTATGTGAAATGGACGGCTGGCGGGGGGTGCAGCGGCAGCTGGTAAGGAGATGCACACATGGATTCAGGATCGTGGCAATACTGTAGGTTTATTCACAACACAGGGTCTACAAGGTTGATATCAGAAATCTAAAGGAAATGCTCATTCCACTCGCGATATCAACCCCTACGGTGTGTCAAGAGGGACAAAAGGCAATTCACCACAGTAAACTCTTATTTTAGCGGGGTGTTATAGCGACATCTAGTGGCACAACTTAGTATCTACCTTACATATGAATGTATGTTCCGACTTACGTCGAAATTCAGTTACGACACATTCTCAGGAACGGATCTCCGTCGTAACTCAAGGACCCCCTGTAGTAGTATGTGATTATATGAACCATTTATGTATCTATCTATGTATGTGTGTATATTTACATGACAATGGCAGAGATGTCTAAAATGATCACTCCTTACCTTAACTTAACCTTAACCTTGATCTTCTCCACAAATATTAGAAACTGGAGATGCATCACTGCAAAAATCCCAGTAGCAGTTTAACATATATGACTTCATCCCATTAGTATGGACATACATCATGCAACACGAGCACATATCACTGTAGCATCTCAGTCCAAGGTTCTTTATTATAAACCTTTTCTTGATTCACAAAATGCTTAGACTGAATCACTGTTACCAGACAGTACATTGTGCTATGGCATCTTGTTTAATTGCACCTGGTGGCTCCCAGTACAACCGCACTTTATCAAATGCACCCGAATACATCATTCCACTACTCCACTATGTCTAAACATTTTGTAACCTTTGATTCAGTCACTCTCTGGAGTTTGTACTCCATATATTCCACAACTTCCTCTGTGAAGGGGGTGAACAGCATGTTTGTACATTGGTAAAGTTAGTCCAAGATGAGAAACATGTCAGACCCAATTAAAATGGAGCCCAAGCGTCGCCTGACACAAAGTGACAGAATTCAGATTCGGTAAACAAAAATAAGAGCATCCAAACATCGCCAAAGTAGTTCATGCTAAATGTGTTATCTTTTTCCCCCACTCCCACTCTCTGCAGTGTGTCCTCTCGCTCCTGTGTTACTTTGATATATGTGGTTGACTCTCTGGAGTGCTGACGAGCCTTTGATACCAGAAGGGCACAAAATAATATCTTCCCTTTGAAAAACAATTTCAGGGAGAGGGGATCAGTATAAATAGGCCTTTTTATGTGCACCAGGGGCCGATGCGAATCTGATGGGGAACGTGTGATAGGCTTTTTTAAATGGCAATGCAAAATTGATGAGTAGAGGGGCCCGGGCCGTTGTCGCGTGGATGGAGATGTGACTGCATAAGGACATCAAGGCCTGATATAAACACACATAACGCTCATACGCACACACGCATACAAATGTGCAGATGCATGCAAATGTGGACATTGGAGAAAAAAAAACACACACAGGGCGACACAGCAATACACACATGCACAAACGCACGAACACATACACACACTTGCGCTCCAGTCAGAGTTGAAGGCTTAATCGAGATATAGAATGAGGAGAGAAGAAGATGGTCTGACCAATCGTCTTGTCCCTTTCCACCTCATCCCTCCATCCCTCAGCCTCCAACAGCCTCCTATCCCGCTATCTGTTATCTTCACACAACTGCACACTGTGCCTCTCTCCACCTTGTCCCCTCCTCACCCACCACTTCCAATCTTGATGGGTATTGGGGAATGTAAGAGAAGAGTTTCCTGATAAAGCTGTCTAATGAACATACAGGAACTTTAGTAAGTTAAGCATCAAAACATCGAAGGCTGTTTGAACTTTGACTCCCCCTGCATTAGTGTAGAGTCCTTATCAGGCCTCTCGAGTGGAGAGATTAGCCACTTCCTAATGAAGCGGCGAAATTGTAAAGGTCTTACTCCAAGGCAGAGTGGATTGCTTCCAACATTTTTCACCCGGTTATCTCCCATACCCAGATTGCCATTGCAAAAAAAAAAAAAAAAAAATGCTACTTTTGCAGGGTTAAACGCATAAAATCAGTGAATTAGCGCACCAGCTCTCCCGAACATGACCGTCTCTCACGCCGCCATCTTGAAAACCCCCTCCTCCCTCTTCTTGGGGCTTCAGGTCACACAAGAATATGACATGAGATCAAACACATACCAACAAGAAATAAATAGCAACATGGAAGCAAGGGGAAACAATACCTTAAAGTGCACTTTTTGTAATACAGCATCTACACTGCCTTGTCAGGGTAGACTTTTACTTTTTGACCCGACGCACTGGTTAGAAGTGGGGATGCATTATCTAAATGATCCCCTGTGTTTTAGTCAATCAGGGGGCCGCAGACGACTTATAAATCTTACATGCCTCCTCTTCCGTACCCAGTGAGGTCAGGACACACATTGCATATTCAAAACCCGCATTAAGACACTCACCCACCCTTTTCTCACATTCCCTGTTCCTTTTGCTGCCCCAATAACAACATACACAGTTTTCATTAACCATTCGATTATCATACAAATAGATGAGATAGCGAGTTATGCAAATGAACAGAATACAGAGCAATGATCTGTTTGCATAATGAATGTGGTCTTTGTTTAACGGTCATCAGGTTTACCACTGTTTACATCTGTACCGTCGTTGATGGACATGAGGATGCGATGATGATATTCTTGACTGACTCGCACGCCTTATTAATATTCTTGGGAGGCCATCCAATTTTAACCTTAATCAGGGGATGCAGTCGAATACATTATGTTTGAGTGATGAATTGGTGTAATTGAAGTATTTAAAGCTATAATATGTACTGTATACAGCTAAACCTTTAACCTTGTTCGCTTAATGTTGTTTACGCTCCTAGAAATGTGTTTATGTTATATGCAGTGTGTGAATCATCATGACGGGAAGAGAGCGTTGAACTTTTATCCCTTCAATATGAGAAAACTTGCTGTTCATATCTATCAAATCTGCGTACAGTCCCGCAAATGACGGCAAAAAGCAAACGTGTAGTGTGAGAAACCTTTCTAATGTACCACCCCACTTACGCCTCCTTTTTAGTATAATGCATATTCTTTGCCAATGCATTATTCACAAATTAAGAGCCCCCGAAATTTCAGTTTCCACCTGAAAATCAAGCTTTTCCAACAGGCGGGAGAGCATGGTACAAGAAGTGTTGTCAGTTCTGGCCAGTGTACAACATGCATCTCAATCCCTGTAATAGCACTCCTTATTCTGACACATGTTAATAATTAATTGTTAAGTGATAAGCCTCGCTCAAGCATGAGAAATAGCCGGGGTCCAGAAATAAATATGAAAACCCATCACAGTATAATTCATAAGGTTGTGTTCGATCAGTGTAGACGTCTCTCAGGATTCTCCATTATTCATAGTGTAGTTTAATATGCTACGTACTTCCTCTGTCTGACTCATTTCATTAATGGTCTCCGCTGTTATGCTTAGATTTGGAGATGATGTTTGACCCTATGTCTATATGAAGTTTATTTGGCCCATTTTGATTGTGCGGTTCAACATATATTCCATTTTTTTTAAATAAAAAAAGAAGTGCGAGGTGTTTGTAATGGTGCTAATCTGGACCATTAGCAGTCTATTTTGACTATTCAGATCTTTCCTGTCATCACCACATCTCATTATCTGCCCTCATTCACATTGTTGTTGCTCTTATGCAGCAGGGGGACTCTTTGTTTTCCTGTGCTTTTAACATGTAACATGAACCAAACATCCTGCTCGCCCTTGTCTTGGAATGGCAGGGCTTTTCCAAATGGCGTACCACTTATCACTACTCATTACACCAATCCTCAGGAGGGCTTCTAAGTTTGATTTGTATCCAATATCAGGAGGTGAACCCCTAATGAGATTTTTATGGAGTTTTCCTTCTAACTTCATTAGGTTTTTATGAGTGACAGGCGGGTGGGGAGGAGGGGGGGCTCCGCGTGAAATCCCCACATGCATCGGAGGGCAAGGGGAGAAGGGCTAGGATGGAGGTAGGGAGGGATGGATGGTGTAAGTGAGAAAACAGGAATTTCTCGTGGCAGGAGAGAAGTCTCTCTGGAGACTCTCACAGATAGCCCAGCGAGAGGCTCCCATCAGGCAGAAGCTGAGAAGCCTTAAGTGTTTTATACGAATTCAATACGGCAGTTAAAAATACCAGAGGGAATATCACATTCATATCTCTGTCGCTCGCCTCACTTAATACTGGGATGGTTGGCTGGGTGGATGGAAAGAAGAGGAGAGGAGCAGGACGGAGAGGGGGTTCACTTGGCCCTCTCTCTCTCTCTCTCTCTCTCTCTCTCTCTCTCTCTCTCTCTGCCTCTGCTCTGAGGACGTGACTGTTAATTCTTGGTGTGGCAGCTGTTGGGGAACTTTTTGCACAGGCTTTTTATATAATGAAAACATTTCTCCGACGCAATTACATTAGGACTAGTTTAAGTCGGCAACTGAGATGATATAGTTATATTTCACAGTAGTTAGCTTAGTCATCACATCCATCATCGTTCCCAGAATTCATTTTTCCTGTTTTCTGTTGCATTAGTGTTTCCTTTTCCCACAGACTACACTCTTGACATAGTACAGCAACAGTACAGACAGACATGTACAATTTTGTGTAAAAACACACCAGCATGACCATGACATCAGTAGGAGTTTGAAAGAAGTTGTTGGTCTGTACCTGTGACTCAGCAGTTATTTAATCTGGTGTGGGATCAGATGTGTGGCAGTGTTAACAGTGTATTGTGTTATGTTGTGCTTTGTGGAACAGATTCTTCCAGCTCATCAACTATCTGTCTTATTGGGCTTTATAACAAACAAAGCCTGAAAGCTAGTAAAGTAGAATTACTGTATTACACATTACATTGCATAACCATGTTAAGTGCGTCCTGTGAATTGATTATATTTTGCAAATTTAGAGGTTATTGTATTTTTTTTAATGAAGATATCTAAATCACAGGTCACAAAACGGCTCTGCTGTCGGTGTAAATACACACGACTGTGTGGTTTGACACATTCCTGGTGGGAGACACGGTGATGGGAGATATCGCTTGCATTTCCACTGACGTATTAAGTGGCCGTGTTGGTTTGACTACAGATGTGTGTATGTATTCGTGTGCTCATTTAGGAGAGAGAGAGTACCACGGTGCATTCAGAATAAATGCAGATTGCCTGGAAGCCTGGCTTTGCTTTATTTAACTCCCTCTATGGTGATTACACAAACAGAAATGTAATCGGTCCCCAAGCATTGTGCCATTGTTTGGTTTTATCAATTAAATTAACCACCATTCCAAATCCTCCCATTGTGTATGCAGAGTGACTCTTATCAGCGACTGTATCATAGCAGTCAGGAGAAAATGAGCATCCTCTTTCTGTTCGCCGACAATCTAATCATGAAACAATGCAAAGTACTCCACATCTCTCTCTCTCTCTCTCCCCCCTCTGCTCACTGGCCTTTCTTTCTTCCAGCCTGTGCACACAGCCATGTCTTCTTCTCCTCCTCCTCCTTCCTCTTTTCCTCTTTAGCTGCTCCTGGCTGCTCTCCAGTCTCACTTAAACCCATTAGCTCTATTACTGAAATTATTTCCCTCCCCGGCCATGTCTTTGTGCAGAGGGAGTGAATTTCACACTTATCAGAAACTGTGGAGAATAGAAGGGAATGGCTGTGAGTCACTGTTGTGTGTGTGTGTGTGTGTGTGTGTGCGCACTTGCATGCGTGTGTGTGTGTTACTGTGTTTCATTTGTGTGCATAATGCTCCTTCGCTGCTCATGGTTGCTTCTTAATTAATGCTTCTTTGTCCTGCAGGAGCTGTAAGCAGAGAGGCAGGGACAGGACGAGGAGTCGTATGCATTGACCTCTTTGTGCCATTTGAGGGCAGTGCAGTCTCAGGGTTTTGGGTAAACACGCTGTACCCGGTGCTTCCTTTGCTCAGTTTTAACAAAGGGGACGATGTAAAAGTTTTGCCTCACCTTTACCTTACAGTCTACACTTTAAACAGGCAGGCGTTTGTGTTTTCTTCAAATGGGACAGTAAGCGTCTTATAAACTCGTCACAATATGCCATTTGTGGAAGTGATTACATTAAATTTATTGATTAGTTATTTTAACACACATTGGATTTATCAATTAAGAGGACTTAGGAGTAAATTACTGGTCATAACTGTGTAGTGATATAAGCAGGGCAGGTGGTATTGAATCAACATCAACATGTAATACACAAAAGTAGACTGATATATTTATAGATGATAACAGTGTCATTACTGGTCTCAAGTGTACTGGTTGTTAGCAGGTAATTAATGTCAAATACTGGACAGTAGCATGAAAAATATTGTGCTTAGAAATTAAGCTGTGAAAAGAGATAATGACTATTATTCTTAGCCTGACTGCCTGCTGAATATAAATTCTGTATTTTTTTAGTTTTTTTTTTTTTAGTTTTCCTAAAAATTGCAAAGCATTTATTTATTTTTAAATGTTCTCAAATGGGGATACTTTTCAAATGAAAACTGGACGCAAGGTAGACAGAAATGCGGCCAAACACTCTGACTCTTTAAACCAGCCTTAGTTTGCATAACTCATCATATCCATGTTGCTTTGGCCTTAACACCGGCTCACGCACAGTTTCCTCTGTGTGAGACAAAGGCAAATAAGCTTGTCGGGAGGGGGGAGAGGAGAGGAGCGTGGCCATGCGCCGACATCAAACATAATGACAGGCCGTTCTTCAAAATAACTGGGTGCATGGCATTTTAAAGAACTTTTAGAACTGCACACACAAACGTATGTGTCAGCTTATGGTCTCACAAAGGGCCGCTTTTTGCTGTGGCAGCCTGCGCATGCGAAACTTCTTCATAATGGTTATTTTCCTTTCAGGGAACCGCGCTTAGGCTCTTTCACGAATAAAGAGATGACAGTGTCGCCACTGTAAGTGGTGTTTTGGTAAAAACTAAGGCAATCAGTGGGTCTGTGGATACAGCCATTGCACCGAGTCTAAAGTTTACCATCGGGCTGTTGTACAATAGCACAAGTCTTTGGAAAAAGTCTATGTGGAGGCTTGTGAGGACTAACATTAAATCTGTGGACGAGTTTTACACTGTCCTGAAATACTGACAATAATATGAACTCACAAATGATACCCTGTGATTGCAGTGCCAGGAAGCCTCCTGCAGTGTACACAGGTAGACATTGTATCACAAGCAAAAACACGCACACAAGTGCAAACACACCGTATGTGTGATTGCACCATGTTGTATGATTGATAATGTGATCTCATGATCCCTCCTGAGTAGAGTCGCTGCAGCACTGGCTCCATGCTTACTCAACCATAACATACCCTCCTCTCACTGGGGTCTTTCTCTGCGTGTGTGTGTGTGTTTCTAGATGCGTATTTTGTTCGGGTATGACTACGCCTTATACAGGTAGATTATTATTTAAAAACTAATTTATAAATAATAAAAAAAAACTAAGTCCCTGAAATTTTAAACCTCACTGGTAAACATCTTTTGTGCTGTCATTATTACCACATACAGTAAAACACTGTCCTCCTGAGAGTGTCTGCCTCCGTGTGTGTAAGAGACTGAAACGGAGCCCTAATTCCAGGCAACTGCTTGTCATTGTCGTGTTTTGAATATCACCTCCCTCCTTCTTTTCCCTCCCTCCCTCCACTCTTTCGCCTTCCTGCTGCTTGTTTCCTGTGACAGGGGAAGTGGCAGCTCCTGGTGACCCCTGACCCTTGGCAGGTCACTTAGGCAGATATGTGGGACACTGAGGACTTAGCTGGAGGGCGACAAGGAGAAAGACCAGTCCTAATCAGATGAGGGAGAAAAACAGGAGGAATAAGTTATTGTTTGTTACTGTGAGTTCAGATGGTGCAGGATAACTGCTTCGATAATTCCCACCACGTCTATTTTCCATTGTCTGAGTGTGAGGGGGAAAAAAAACCCCACAACCTTAATGCACTGTAAACATTTTCTGCATAAAACAGTTGTCTCAATTATACTGTTTACAGCATTCATTAACATTAGAAGATTATTTAAATAAAATAATTATATATTAAATATATAACTAATGTATAACTGTAGTAAGGCACTTATAGTATAGTACAAACACACTTACTTCCCTTACAGTTTTGCACGCACATTGCATGGACATTAAATAAGCAAACTATTATTATTCCGTACATACAGTTTTGAAATGGTGGCTCAATTAGAAGAATTTATAATTAATACTATATATAAGTAAATTATCTTGGTCATTTGTTTGTTAATGCAAAAAAACCCCAAACAAGCAAAAAACAATCTGCATTTAAATTGTACCATAATTAACAGATGTTCTTCAACAATGTGTTTGTCATTAATTACCACAGTAAAATGTTTTTATTCACATAGAACAGTGTCTGTGGAACCACATCATTTGCTGGATCCGCTCACACATCACCGACACGATGCGAAATAATGCGTTTACAATAAGCACAACACACCCCGCAACATCATCAAAAACCCTCCTTTGCCTTCTTCTCCCCTATTGTTGTGTCGTCTTCCATGGGACAGTGTCTCAAAGGCTCAGTTAATGAATTCGGGACAATTAGTGGAATTGAAATTTATTGACAGAACAGCAACGAGCCAGCCTGCCTTCCTGCCCGGCTGCGTGGCTCTCATTGTCCAGAGTGTTCGGAGCATATGCTATTGAGCTGCGCTGCTTGCTTGACAGCAAAGGGCTGGTTCAATTACATCAATTGCTTGATGACTGAGGAGAGAGCAGCGGGTCCATGCATGCTAGTTTGTGATAAGAGGGGAACTCTGCAGCGTCGTGGCCCTCATTATGCAAGTCTGACAGTATCCTAGAAAACTGTACACAATACAAAGCATATGTTTCTTGTTTCTTTCTTCTGGTTTTAGAAAATTGATTCCAAGAAAATAATGACATAGACAACATGGGGCGTTTAACTGAGGCACTCTGACACAAACTACTGTACTGTTTTGGGGCGGATGGTGTATTCGCGCCAAAGGATATTTCTTTTTAAGTCAGCCACACATTCGCATTCTGTCCAGGGCGGATAAAGAAAGGAAGCATATGCAGCAAGTCACCCGCATAATGACTGCTCTGGGGTTTTACTGTTTTCAGTCACGGATGATTTTAGATAAACTTGCTGACATAATGTCACAACACGCCACTAAGCTTTCACAGACTTTCTCTATGCCGTTTTCAGACATGGCTACCAACCCAAAAAAAAGAAGAAGAAATCTTCAAACATTAAAAAAAAGAATCTCTAAAATATTAAAATGAATGGTGAATTATGACATTAGCTCACATAGTATGAGTTCATTCAGTGAGTCTTATTTTTCAATAACTGTGCGTATATATATACGAAATTTTATAAGCTTTTATATGTTGTAGATTTTATAGATTCATTTTTTTTTGCTAGAACAACTGGTCTTTGTCGTCTATCCTTTGATCACAGACAAAGACACAACGCTGTGACAGTCAGTATTATTTATGGCAGGCTATGAATTGACTCCTCAGCCCAACGAACTGCAGTTAGCTAGTTAGCTGGGAGCATTCTGTTTGTGTCAACAGCCGCCTTTGTGTGTCTTGAGTGATTTATTATGTAAAAGAGGGTTGGTTGGGGGGGAAGCAGGGAGGGTGACACTGACCTTCCTTTAATTAACACTGATGGAGACCAAGGTGAGAGGCAAGATGATGAAGATGGATCTTCCCACATAAATCATCCTTCCTCGGGGCTGGCATTGTGCGTCTGTGTGTGTGTGTGTGTGTGTGTGTGTGTGTGTGTGTGTGTGTGTAAGGCCGCGTTAACGTCATTTCTAACAGGAATAACCTTGTGGTTCACAGGTTAAATGAACGTTTGCGTAGGTGCAGAACCTCCATTATTTACCCCCGATGGGGGCCCCTTTGTGGTTATTTACTCAAAGGTTTAATTGATTAATCCCTCCACTCCGCTCAATATATTTTTTGTAATATTTCTAATGTGCTTTTCTCTGTTGGCCTTCGGGATAGAAAACAAATAGTCAGACATTTTAAATGATGATCAGAGTGCTCCGAGCAGCGTGGGTTTGAGTAGCACTAAGACAGTAATATTTCTTGTTCAGCAGGAATAAGGACCACTCCTGCACCACCCGGAGGTCTACACACTATAGCACTGATTCTGATTGTTCTCCTTTCAATTTGTTTCCAAGGTGCAAACATAAAAAAAACTAATTTTATAAAAGTTAGAGCATAAAGGTTTGCGTATAGTTTTTTTTAAACAGAAAACCGTCTTGTCCTTACTCTTTCATATGCTTGGAGCCCCTGATACATCATTTGGTTAATGCAAAATCTACCTCCTAACTCGTATATGATGACGTGCATCAATCAAAAGGAATTATCTGGAAATCTAAAAATGACCCATCTTTTTGTGAAAGGCACTTCTGTCAGTCTGGTCTAGATAAGCCAAAGAGTAATTATTCCGAGTCTGTGACTCCTGCAGCACGGCAAGGGGAAATACAGAAAATAGAGGCCATGTGCTGGTCGTGCTCTCGCTATGCCACGTCAAATTCTCTTTCTTTTCTCACATAGGTATCAGTAATGCAGCCTGACTGCTCGTCCTGCTCCACATCCTACTTTAGCCCTTGATCTGCTGCTATGTTAACGCTCACCCCTGACACTTCCTAAAGGTTCACATCCTAACATGCTTGGTCCAGTGCCGCTCCTTCTTAGCTCAGAAAAATACTTCCACGATATATGCACATAGTTACCAGCCTTTTTTTTTTTTTGGCAACTAACATCCTATTTTTGCACATTTACAAATTACGTTCATGTTAAAAGATATTTAATTATGTGAGAATAATATGATGACATTGTGTCAGCACAGAGAGATGTGAGAGCTGTTGCTGTTGCTGCAGTTGGTCAACATGTTGGTTTTGTTTTTATTTATTTGTCATTTCCATAAATTTCCTGAGGGCAATTAGTCACCATGCTGCATGCTGGTTGTTGAGGCTGTCACGCTGTCAGCGTAATTGTCAGAAATTAAATAATTGAAACATTTCCATCTTCATCATTCCCATCAACATATTTCCAGACTTTTATGACATACGTCGAGTGCGGTGTATTATTCTGATTGAGACTTTGTGTAAGCAAATGAGCACAACATATGCTCCAATGTGCATATGCAAATCAGTTTGTTTATCAGTCAGGCAGTTGGTGGGCACGCTCCACTCTGTGTGTCATTTTTCGTCTCTTGACATTTCCACGGCATAAAATGTTTTATGCATTTTTATCGTTGTTTTCACTCCCCCCTCCCCTGTTCTTCTTCGTTTTCTTTTTGGTCTTCTTCTACCACCACTACTCCACAATTCATAAATAATGTATTTATTTATCATGAAAATCTGTTTTGGAATTAGAGACTACCCCCACTTCAAAGACAGGAAACCTTTGATATGTTTGATTCTCACACAGTATCCGTTGGATTTATTCAATTTATGCAAAGCACCTCCAGGGTAATAAAGGTGGCATTTGAATACATTTGACTGGACTAAATCATATAATGAGGACAGTTTCTGCCCTATATCAAAACAGAGAGACGACCCTAATCCTTCAATATTAATAGATCATTTGGCTAAAGAAAAATGTTTCGCTCGGTGAACTGACAACAGCGGACAGCAGTGATTAGCTTACGTCTACATGGGTAATGATCTATTGCTTAAATTGAATAGGAAGAAAAAGCGTACAGTCGGCGTGACCCTTTTGTTCTGGTAGCTGAGTACAGAAATGAGGAGTCTTAGGGGAATAAAATAATTCTTTTCAACTTCTCTCTTCAAAACAGCTCGTGATAAATTAGACATGACCACATACCACATATGGTGCCTGTGCGACTGAGCTTTGGAGGTGCGTGTTTGTTTCTGCATCTGTACCCATTTTTGTGTGACAGTGTGGGAGACAGGATTTGTACCTGCATGCATATTGATGGCTTATCTGCATCTATATGAAGTAGCTGCTGATGATCATGAACCAGCAACATGGCATAATTGAAAAAACACATTGAACATTGAAAACACAGATAAATTTTCACGTTTGTGGGTTTATTTTTGGACGAACTAAAAAGAATCTGGACCTGGATCTCCAGTGATTAAACATAAATCTTTTATTATTATTATTTTGATTTTTATCATTTGCTTTAAGGGGTTTATTGTTTTACATAAAACAACAAAAGTGCCACTTTTGCATGGGACTAAGTGATAGTGAATGTGATTTTAAACTGAAGCCTTCCATTTCAAGAAAAAAGATCTGGAAAAGAAGGAATAAGAAAAAAAAATAAAAATCATACAGGACATGTCTACACTGAAACTAAAATTTTTGCCCACTTCCTCCATTGCTTCCTGTCTAGCCACTCCGAAAGATTTATGTTTTTATTGGACAGCTAATTATCTGGTCAAGATTACATGACATAATGCCACCAGTTTTGTATAATTAACACAATGACTGGTATGTCCTGCCTCAGGTGTCCAGTCCCTGTCAACCAAAAACACGCAGCACCAACATACTGGAGCCCTGGGACATAAGAATCTGATGTCGATTACCTGACACATTCTGGACTTTCTTTGGGCCTCACAGTATTAAGGCCACCTTTCAGGGTCCCCCTCCTGTCCACTCCCTGTGGAAGAGTGATGTTTCCTCTGTGGACAACTAATTATCCAGGTCTGACCCTCAGCTGTCTCCAAGCAGGATCCTATTAGGCAGCCAGCAGGTCGAAATCACCACCGCGACCCCTCCAATCCCCTTCCATCGTATATATTTATTTCCCCTCACTTCCTGCTTCTGAATATTAAGAATAGATTTTTACATGTATATGTGTGCGCTGGGGATGGGATTGATGGTAGTGGCGAAAGGAGGAGGGTACGGGGGGATACTTTGCTGATGGGTGAATGGCGGGCCTGGAAATGACGAGCGGGCTGACTGAATGCTTGTCCATCACTCCCCATTCTCTTGGTTACAGGTGGTCTCTCATTTTCCCGACTGGCGCATATCTGCCTGCCTTTATATGACAGCCTGGGCTTGCCAATTTGCATGTTCGACAGACAACAAACGGGCCTGTGCATGTCAAAATAGGTGGCGGTGCGTGACAGTTTCTACACAATGCTGTCTCCTTTTGGCTTGACCCTCGACCTCGCGCCATGTCTCCTTTCATAATCAGGGAAAGGGGAAGATGGGGCGAAGAAATCATCCTTCCTGCCTCCTTCTGCTGCTGCCTCTTTGGAATAAATCTGATACCAATGCCATTAGCTATGCTTTCCTCCTCTCCCTCTCTCTCATTCTTGTTTTCTTCTGTCTCGCTGCCTGTCTGTCTCTCCCTCTCTCCGTCTTTCTACCCCCTTGTCTCTTCACCCTGTTTGTGTTCTGGCATAAAAGCACTCGAATTTTAGAAAGTCCCTGTTTGTCTGTTGTTTTTCGAGATAACATTTTCGTTTTTATTTTCTCCTTCCACCAAACAGAGATAATGAGATCTGTCTCCTCATGTTGTGACCAAATCAGTGCCAAAGAGTTAGATGATTAAATCTGGATGCGCACTTGTTTACTTTTATAATTTGAACCGAGTGGCTTTGAGAAGCAGTGAAATAAGAATAATAATGATAAGAAAAAAGTTTATGCCGCAATTAAAACCCACCTTTTGAAAGCAGACCTGTAGAAACATATCATTGGTTTCATCTTATCAAAAATCATCAATTGTTCAACAAAACTGCTCGACAGTAAGGCTGTCACAGGTTTTTCTATTATCCATCTTGTGACTCATATTTCATGAAAGCAACATCTACTATTGAAAACCGCGACAATGAGCTTCATATCTTAATTTTCATCGCTCTGATTAACACTGCGATAGCGCAGGGAGACTAATTGCCTTTTAACACCCGTGACATTTCCCTCTTTCACCTTTATTTTAATGAGAGCTCGATATCTCGACATAAAATTTGAGAAACTGCGAACCTCTTTTATTGGAAATCTTCCACTGCGCTGACTTCAGTAATTTACACATGGACCTTCCTCCCCTTGTTCTGGCGGATAAGAGCCTGATTTAAAATGGATCGCCGTGTAGAACTGCACATCCAGAAGGGGGGGTTTTCGACTTAAGACATAATCACACTGCTGGGTTTTATTAAGCCTTATACTTTACATATTTGAGGAGACCGTTACATCATTAGCCGGTGTTGAACGGGCCAGTGTTAAAAGTCAGAGCGGTATCAGGGAGAGGTTAACAGAGAAGGGGTCAACAGCTATTGAAGAGTGTTCCGTCATCAGCATACTGTAAAATAATCCTGAATTATATGCTAATCAGCAAAACTTTAAAGCCATATCTCCGACTAGGAACTTGTGTTAAAGTACTTTCCCTGATCTGAGCATGCTGGTACATAGTGTAGTCCTTTTGTTAAGTTACTTGCAGTTCTTTTCTTACTGTACACGGCTTTGCTGCCCCATGTGGTTCAGATATTTGTAACTGTATTTCACATGTAGTGGTTATCACTGGGCTAGTACGTATCAAGCTATCACTGTAGGAAGAGACTCGGACACTGTTGCAGCAAGATGACGGGTTCTATAGCTGAAGTTTCATTCATTTCCATATCTAGAGGTATACTGAATGTATACATGCATATGTTATCATATATTTTTCCACAACATATTACCTTCAACACACCAATGAACTAAGTCTGACCTCACATGTTAATAAGCCATTAATACCCTCACTTTTGAAGTGGCTGTTTCATATTTGAAGTGTTGAACAAAAAAGATGAAGGGCATAGATGCAGGGACACACAACCATGAAGCAGACAGTAATCTTTGCTTAATCTCCAGTTCTGTTTTGAGGTGACAGGCAGTCATGGCGTATAATGATAATTATTACTCCTGTCATCACCAGTGTCGACCTGTTTAATATTAACAGTGTAAACATTTCATAAAGGAAGATGTTCCTGTTTCTAATCTGCATGGGAACTATAAGCCCCCCCGATAAAGACGTGCCGCGCCGCTCTCTCTTTGTTTCCCTCTTTTGGTTGAGAGGCAGCGTCTGACTCCTGGGATTACTCTTAATGTCGCGTTAATCCGTCCCATGGAGTCTTGCATGTTCTGCCATTTGAAGGGATCATTCTTTGATATAAAAATGGCAAAGAGAGAAACTCTAAAACCACTTCAGAGCCCTCTTGTGAAACGTGTTGTCAAAACACAGGTGGAATGTGAATGTTGAAACCGCAGTGTGTTTCAACCAGTCTCCGTCGCCGCCTCAAGAGAACCACCAACGGCTGAGTCTCAGGGAAACGCGGGGGGACACAGACAGGTACAAAGAGATTAAAAAAGGAAAGACACACACAGAGATGTGTGTGTTGTAGTTTTTTATTTCAAGGGCTCAACATATATGTACAAAAACATATGCTTTTCATTTAACAGCAAATGAAATTGCATTCAGGACCAGTTAAAGGTGCCATGTTAAAACTTATTTACTTACAAAATAAATAAATAACTGTAGTGCAATAACGCTGCAATGGGCTGAGTGTGAGAATTTCTGGCTACATGCTGCTTTCAACAAAATTCAGTATTGTGTTATAGTCAAAATAGCTGTTGTGTAGAATGAGAGGACACAACAGGCAATAATATGTCGCCATTGCATTAACAAGATACTTTCTATTTTTCTATTGTTAAAGCAAATGAAACAAAAGTTACATAGTTGTACACACACACACACACACACACACACACACACACACACACACATTTCCTTAACGTACCCTATAATCAGTTCAGTTCTACTTTTAATCTACTGATGGGTAAATGTAATGTAGTATGTCTCATGTTTTTTTGTATTATGCATAACAAATCACTCTGTTGGGCCAGGAAAAAAATAATAATAAATGATAGAAAGGTTGCGTTGTTGCAGCATATTAATCACTGTGTCCAAACAAAGAAAAAAAAAAATAGAAGGAACAGAAGCAAACAATGAACAATGAGAGTGAAGATAATGTTATTCAATTGTCTGTCTGAATCTCCATCAGCAAGCTCCCGTCCTTACATCACAGACACACTCTCTCATTAGCAGTGACAGCTAAACATCACTGTGTGCGTGTCGGCTCTATTTCCCCCCCTGCTTATGACCATCCTTCAAATTTAACTTTACTCTGTTTGTTCTTTCCCCCATCCTCGCTGCCTCGCCCCCACCCCCCCAATACACACACACACACACACACACACACACACACACCACCACCACTCCCACTTTATGAGCCTGTTATTTATTTCCCTCATTAGTGATTGTTTCTTTCCATTAGAGAGCGCTTCTTCATGCCAGCGCTTTCCTCAGGGAGAGACTTGCGCTCGTCTTGGCAAAAGCAGCTCTTAAACGGAGTTGGACCGATCCCCCTTGTGAAACCTCTTCCCTGCGCCACCCCCACTTCCCAAACAAAGGTGGTTGCTTGTGTGTGTGTGTGTGTGTGTGTGTGTGTGTGTGTGTGTGTGTGTGTGTGAGAGACATAGAAATAAAGACGAGAGCTGATCATAAGCGCCTGCCATTACCTGTGTACTGGTCATGCTTATGAGCTGGGTACCACCCCTTCACACTGCCCCCGACTCCTATACACAGACACACACACACACACACAG
The DNA here is from genome assembly GCA_016785345.1 of Trinectes maculatus. Classification (NCBI taxonomy): domain Eukaryota; kingdom Metazoa; phylum Chordata; class Actinopteri; order Pleuronectiformes; family Achiridae; genus Trinectes; species Trinectes maculatus. Next base: position 1,592,100 of record JAFBJQ010000105.1, read on the forward strand.
AAGTAACCACTACACACAGGAATTTCCAGAGCCCAAAGACAACACAGAGGGCCCTCCGACATATTTGCCGTCATCTTCTTATTAACTCTCCCCGTTTGAACAGAGGCACATCAAAAGTAAGCAAAACACATAATTACTGGCATTAATTTAACGAGCTCTTGGAGATAAGCCACTCTCCTAAGCCCCACCGC
>JAFBJQ010000105.1:1592307-1665274 GCA_016785345.1 Trinectes maculatus
CCCCCCCCCCCCACCACCACCACACACACACAGAAGTAACCACTACACACAGGAATTTCCAGAGCCCAAAGACAACACAGAGGGCCCTCCGACATATTTGCCGTCATCTTCTTATTAACTCTCCCCGCGTTTGAACAGAGGCACATCAAAAGTAAGCAAAACACATAATTACTGGCATTAATTTAACGAGCTCTTGGAGATAAGCCACCGCACCCCCCCCCCCCCCCCCCCCCCCCCCCCCACCACCACCACCGCACGTGCAGGGCGTGAAGGAGGGGACCAGTGGAGGGAAGGTAAAGCACCCCTTCAATTAAATGAGCTGTTCAACCAACATGAACAAACATATTTAGCAGATAATTAGTAGATCATTTTGCAGGTATGTCTGGCACAGGCCACAAACGGCAGTATTAAGGAAAATGGCAGGGAGACAGTCAAAGGAGGGAGACTTGTGGGATGTGCAAAATGCCCTGTGGCTCTGACAGACTCTTACCAGTCATTAACAATGTAGACAGAACACACACACACACACACACATTGTACACAAGCAAATACTCGCATCCCACCTTTAAACAATCCCTCGTTCTTCCCTCCATCTCTCTCTCCCCCTCCTCCTTCGCCCACATTGTTCCTCTTCTTCTCGTTCTCTGAGGAGCCCTCGTTTTCTGTATGATGAGCTCCTGGGGGGCTTCAGTGTTTGGCAGGAGGCTTTGTCTCTCATATGAGATGAAAAAAAAAGGAAAAGAGAGAAAGGCACAGAGAGACAGAAAGAGAGAGAAAAAAGACAGAGAAGGAGGGTGAAAACTTTAGACCCCCGGGGGCACTTCTCCTCACATTGTGAGGATTTGCCTAACAGCTTCACAAGAGGGTTTACATCCTCCTCTGAACACAAGGGGTATAATCACAGATCAAAACAAATTACCTATCTGCAGTCAGCAGAGGTGTCTGCCTGTCAAAAGCCCAGAGTTACGTAAGATTTAAGACCGTGTTAACGCAGCCTCTGATTTGGAGCGTTGGGGTGAATTCTTCCTTTGAAACATAAACATAATGAGAGTCAGTGAGACGCCACGAGTACATGCCACACAAAAAGACAAACGCAGATTTATTTATTTGGGTAACTTTTTCTATGTTTACATTTTACATTTACATTTTATAGATATCAATAATTACTTGCGCTCAATGAAAGTGACATTGTTCTGACTTCTAGTTGGAGACAAGCAATGAATCATTTTTTTTGTGGGTTTATTGCTGTGCATAAAGATCATGTTATAATGTGCCACAACAGAAACAGAGAATTTGTTATGGCAAACGTGACGGCTGAATTGTCTTCTCATAGGCCGACATGACTACATCATCCCAGCAAAGGGCTGTCACGCTGGTGGTCTGATTTACAGACTGCTGCACTTCACCATCTGAGTCCAAGCGGGTATAATTGAGCTTTTAGAAATATCTTCCAACATATAACTATCCTTATTTACTTAACATGGTGTGCGAGACGCCACTACTGGCAACTTGCTGACATAACCACAACTGTGTGAAAGCTCTGCACGCTGTTGAAGTTGTGGAAGTGGAAAGCGTGCAAAAAAAAAAAAAAGAAAAAAGCTGAGTTACCACAACATTTACTGCAGTTTCACTAATCTGTATGGTAGCGGCGCTACTAGGGCAGCCAGACCTATTGGGAAACACATTAGTGGGAATGATGGACTCTGTCACAGTACCTGTAAAAAAAATACATGGGTTATTATCCCATTAGAAGTGTTTTTTGTTTTTCCAGGTGTGGTATTATATACTATATTTCTGCTCTATCTAACTCATCTAAGCACATGCCACCACTTGGAAGCAGCTCTACAATCTGTTATTTATGTTTACTGGTGACCCTGTGGCCAAGAGGTTCACACAAGTTATTAGGCCTCTGGATAAAAGCAAGGGAGGAGGAAAACAATTCTTTTCTGAACGGTGTCACCTTTTTTTATGGCCAAACTTATTTTTTATTTTATTATTTTTTTTTTACACATTTGCTCTATTTTAGGACCGGTCACTTTCTTTTGGAGTCTTTTACCTTACATCATGATGTCAGTGAGGAAAAGGCGAAAACAGCATCGCCACAGGGCCCGCAAGTTTGTGCAAAAGCTGCACAACAGCAAACTATCTTCACCCAAAACCAGTTCAGGCAAGCAGCTAATCAACAACCTGAACGAGACTTTCTTACATGATCAGAGTTATGTGTCCACAACATGTGGACGTTGGGAATGTTTAAATCCTGCAATAATCTCACTGACTCATTGCTGTCTTCAGGATGGAATTTGAAAGTATTGGCAGAGCTATACTTGACTATGCAAGATGCCTCCGCTGCTTTCAGATTATTGCCCTCAGCTCTGACAGAGATCTCTGTGAGGTGCGTAAAGCTCTGGTCTCAGGAATGCTGCTGACAACTCTGAGTCAGCTCGAGGCAACCAGTGGAAGGTTAGATGAGGTGTCTCACCTGAGATGTCTATATAAACAAAGTCTTTGTTGGGACATCCTGGGTTATTATCCAAGGATTAAGGCCTTGTCTTTGATGCTCAAGTCATCTGCCAATGCCGATGTCACGTCATGGTGAGACAAGGCCTGAGCAAGGCCTTGTGGGAGTAGTTGGGACAGATTGATACAATGGATCTGTCTGGAGCTCTCAGACATCAGACTGGTATATCAAGGCATGCTAGATGTCAGCTAGTTGATCCATATAATTACCCTCCAATTACGGCTCAATTAACTCTAAGTGAATGTATTAATGCCCTGAAACCTCAGACTGAACAGTGTTGGCAATGGTTAGTTGTGACAGAAATCCTTTTTAGGTTATCTAAAAGACAAAACATTAAATGATATGGTCTAAATGTAGAGAAAGCCTGTACATTAGATTTATGTTGTGGCATTTTGGCATTTATAAGTAAAGATGACAGAAGAAAAGGAAGCTGAAACTACATTTGATATACACCATCAGTTTTGGAAATCGAACTCCTGCAAATCCTAGATTAGTGGATCATTGGATCCTGGGTTCTGGTGGCAAGAGCCACATCTGGCGATGACTCAGTTATTGTTAGAAAAGGACTTGAATGAAAACCTCATTAGTTTTATCTTTGAGCTGGAATCAGGGCTGCTGTCTGGCATGGATTCCCAGCAGTCAAAACAGAAAACAAGAGCTCACTGTTTGCTCTTTGAGACATCAAGGTGTCTGATCTGAATTGCTCTAGCTTGGAGGGAGAATGGTTTTACCGTCTCGGCGAAACTGATCCGTGAAGTGGATTAGGGACGGTTCTTCTTTCACTCAAAACAACACAGCTAGAGGAGTTAGACGGGAGCTGGATGAAGCTGTGTCTGCGAGGGCAGCATTTACTTGCAAGTATATCGTCCACTCACCCTGAGCTTTGTGATATCTTCCAAAATGACTGAACGGCTCCGTGACCACACTAATTTCACAAACATTGCATGTATTTCTTTGGATAGTAACAGGCCTCACATGCAGATGTACAATCTGTTTCCCTCTAAGTAGGTTTAACATCCCACTTTAGTTTGTGCTGTTGGACAGTCTGTCATGCAAATGCAGAAAAGTTGGGGATGGCTCAGTGAATTAATTTGGCCGCTAGCAATAAAAACAGATTCAGACCAGATTTATTCCATTATCATGTTTCACAGAAAGACAGGAAGGAGAGTTCAGTCTGTCTTTGAGAACAAACATGATTACCTTGTCCACTTTCTTTTTATAGCTCCATTAGAATAATTTTAGATGCCAATATGGCTCGTCACCAAGGTTTTAGTCCTGGGCTTTTGAGGGTCAGGCTACACACAGATACATGAAATTCACACACACACACACACACACACAGTGTGTGCGAGATAGAGTTTGTCCTTGGCCTGGCACCACTTTTGGCAAGGTGGCAGTATGGATGCATAACAAATGAGGGACACTCTAGCTGTGCCAGTAGTCTTGGTCTCTTGGCAGTGTCCACAAAACCATATTTTCTTCCCAGGAGTTATATCTCCGGAGGGTTGATCATTAGTCAGGTATCACGTGAAAAACACAGACACATGCACATCAAATATGACTCTTATTTGGATTTGCTGTGCTATGATTCAGTACCATTAATTTATATATTCTGCCCTCCGCCAGTCGGATAACTTGTTACATCTTAACATTCAGCTGAGATCACAAACAAAGCAAACATTCTGAACATATTTAATGCAATGGGACCAAGAGGCTAGTACTAAACTGCTCATTTAATAACAGCAACAAGTGGCTTTTCAATGCATTTACCTCCATTGTGTCAAACTGGTTCCGTATACAAATATAGTTTTGCACATTAATCCTCTTTTAGGAACTTAGAATGTTCCGTATTATGCTAATAGCAACATTCACATTAGTGATAAGGTTTAACTCCCAGTACAAAAACTGAACCACTGAAGTGAACCACATGCCTTATACTAAATAAATAAATAAATAAATAAATAAATAAATAAATAATGTACCATTTGAGATTTTCTCCACACTCCAAATCATTGAAAACCTGGAGGTTCTCAAATATTCTCACTCTGTGGCCTGAGTTGCAGGAACATGAGTCATCACTTTCTTCCTGAAATAGCAACTACTACCTTGCACTTTCATAGACTAAGATAAACAACTCATGGGTGTGTTACATCATATTCTGGTTGCAGTTATTTAACTTGAGTTCAGTTTTTTGTGACAGAAGGTGCTATTGTTTTATTACTAGAAGAAAAATAGACAAAATTTTCATGATTCATGCATTTTTAAAAAATATTTGTGAGACGCCTTTTTCCTGTAAATAATTACAGCATGAAGGAAATCACCACAAATCTTATTTTTTTCTGAAACGTTAAGATTTAAAGCAGCAAAAGACAACAAAAACAATTAATTACACTGTATTATTACACTCCAATAATAAGTCAAACTCAAATCATAGTTTCGCATTAAGCCATTAAGACAACTGATGCCCATGTTCCTAATAGTTAATAATCAAAGGAAAGTGATAATTAGACAAAGCAGAATATTGTTGTAAATATGCAAATGCAGCCTAAAGTACAGAGAGGGTCTTATTCTATCTACTGCTGTTGGTGACACTATATTGCTGTACAGTCACATTTGGTCTTGTGGGCAAAGAGCTCATTCGTGGGTTGGTCATTCTTATCTCCGCCTCGATGAAAGTGTGACCAGGTTACATGCACGTCATCAGTTTAATCAACCTAAAGCAATCAGCGACATAATCATACATGTTGGCCTGGCAGTAAAATTTGGAATTCAGTCCACAGTCTAACTTTATGTTTGGATCTTGGTAATTATTCATTGAGAAATGCTTGCGGGTGAATGTATTGCCTAAGCTGGTACACCTGGGGTAGGGTTTCAGTGCTCAGAGGTGAATTGAAACACACACAGCAATGACACGACTGGGGTGCTGACACGTTCATTAGCACATAGGCAGATTTGACACAGCTGGAAGATGTAGCGAGGAGCTGCTGTCAAGGTCTTGGAATGCTGCAAGACTGGCACAAACTAAGGGCTGGATGCTCATCGCTGTGTCATAAGAGACCTGGCGCTGTCTCGTCTCCCTTTTTAAAAAAAAATATTTTATTTATTTTCCTCCCTCGTTGAGTCGTTGCAACACACTGAGTGTCATCATTTGCATGAGTTTGACACCCCAATGTCTGGGTTCTTTGTCCTCTCTCCAACTTGTTTCCTCTCTGTCCGTCCCTCTCTCTCCCTCTCTCTCTCTATCTGTCTGCCCCCCCTCCTCTGTTCATCCCAGTCATCTCTCTCCCCTCTCGCTCTACCTCTTCTCCTGATTCTCTGCATCCCCTCTTTCTGCTGATGGTGGCGCTGCCATCCATGCCAATTATGGCAGTCGAGCAGGTGGCTCCTCGCAGGTGGTAGAGGATTAATCCCTGTAAAGACTTCACTTCATTAGGAAATCCGTTTAATGTGGCCAGTTGATTGATAAATCTCCCGGACCTCTCTCCGAGTCGCAAGAGTACTGCCAAGTTTGTCTATTATATGCTAGGTTGACCCCGATGTCAGCAACAGAGAGCGAGAGGGAGGGAGGAAGGGATGTAAAGTGTTTGTTCTGTCTTTCCAGCCGAAGTTAGTTTATAGGACTGTTATGCTATTTGCTGACTGGGTTTGATTATTTTAGCATAAATGCAAAAAGGTGTTTTTTTTATTGTGTCTCCAATTCCATCATTCTAAGATACTGATGTTAAAAGTTAATATGAAAAGAGTGACCTGTTTCAACAATTGTAATCAACAATTGACTAAGTGTAACAACAATTGACTAAATCACAAACAACTGGCAGACCTCTGTAGTTTTGCACTATAGAGGTGAAGGAACAAAAAAAATGGTTTGGCTTATTAGTTGTAGCACTTATACGTACTCTAGTATTAAACCTATCACAGCATTGAAGAACGAACTGTAAGAACTTGCCTACAGTCTCAGACCACCCACACTCTCTCCACTGTGTCAAGCCCCTGCATTTAACTCAAGTATCTCCTTAACTCACCCCTCTATAATTTTCCATCCCGGTATTATCACAATTACCCCATGAGCCAGGAGGAGAGGGAACTCCCCGCCGCTCGTGACTGTCTATGTGCCACCCGCAGGCTTGTGGTCTGGTCGGATTTGTGAAACACCGACAGACAACCCCTTCATCAAGCCTGTCAAACAAGGATGACAAATGCTTCTCCACATCCACGAGATGCCTACAATATTTAAAGCCATGGGAGAATGGCGAAGCCGACAGAGAATAGCCCCTCCTGGCAGACACAAAGTTCAAGCCGCGTCAGGCTGTATCATTCTCAAATTCGGAGGAGAGACTCCGACTTGAACCTGATGGCATGTTGACTTAATGATTCTGACCGAGCATATACGGTGTCTGTCTCGGGTTTCTACAAGGCAGTGAAGTCAAAACGTATTTACCGAAACGCTCATCAACTTAAACAGGGATTTGGTTACAAAGCTGAATATCAAATATAGATGTGATGGCTTACAACAGGAATGTATCTTGAGTGAAACGCGAAGCAGGAATATTTTAAAGGTACTTGTCAAGGCTACCGAGGTACTGGTAAATTTACACATAACACCGTGGTTCACACACAATCGTACAGACACACACACACACACAACTTTCTCTATCTCACCATCACCAAAAACAATAGCTTGGAGATACAGCCTGGCTATCAGGCAATCAAACATACAGTCATTCTTCTTCCAGCTGCTACCAAGCATGTAACTATATTGCTTTGCCCGGTGCTCGGAGCCTTGTCAAAATATGACAGAAGATCACACCTTTTTCCCAGGGTGAGTGCTTTAATTACAGGGTGGCTTCTAGCCTTACCGCGGCTGTACAAATGTCAGTCCAAAGTTCACCACTCTCGCAGATGAGAGTACCTCAAAGAAAAAAAACATATATATATATTGCGCTGATTGTTAGGCAACAGAATATTGTACTACAGAATCCTTGCGTTTGAGGTCACCCCCACCCTTCATTTCTTTTTTTTTCTATTTATGACAAGTCATGTGCTCCGCCATTACTCACGCTCACTATCACATTTCTTTAACAGAACCCCGCAACGGCACTTTGATATCTAATCTTTTAATTGCCGCAGGGTCATACATCTTTCTGTCCTTTGCGACAATACATGGGTTGTGAAACAATAAGCAGGTGCTTTTGGGACGGGATCCTTCTCGGCACGCTAGTTTCCCCGCCAGCTCCGCAATAGACTAAAGACACACAGCGTGAATTGCAACAGGCAGGGATGCGTCATTTTTAATGATGTGTTTTTAATTATGTATTTAATTATTTAATGGAAAAAAGAACAATTTAAATGAATGTCTTGCATAGCATGAACTTTGTGTATTCGGTCAAAATATTGTCTTTTCATAAATGAGGTTGGTCTCAGCTTGATCACAGAAATATTCAGCATCACAAATATCCATTCATTTTTAATGTAACCTGTGCAGTAAGTAATTCATATTACAGTCCTTCATATTAATCTACAACACATCATGCATAACAACCATGTTCTATTCCATTCTCCACGAAGCAGCCGTGCTGTCATTGTAATGAGTTTGTAGTCTCGGATATTTTAGCAGTAATTGTGCGTGACTTTTACAGTGTGTGACTCACGATCCTGCCTGGTATTCTCCTTCAGCAGGACCTCCGTTCCTTTGTTCGTACCCAGAGCTGCAGGTGGCAGCATAGTCTTAGAGGACATGAGAGGCTAAGATTCCTTCAAAGATACACACACACGCACGCACAGACACACACCACTTAGCCCAGTGAGCTTCTCCTTATTCCCCTGAAGTACACACTTTGACCTTTGGATATTTGTTACCGGGAGAAAGTGACATTAGGAGACAGCCAGTGGCTTGCTGCTTAGCTTGACTGTCTCTGTTTGTAAGGGGGTGTAATAATTAGCAAGATCCCAGCCTGCGATTTTTAATGTCCCTAATTTTGCTCAGACAGAAACCATGTTTGTGCTACGTGATACCTGCTGCATTTCTGAAGTGTTGTTGATGAAAGGGCGCAGGGCTGAGGCAGGGTTTGATATTTTCTTACACGCCGTTTTGCATCTCATTACCATTGCGGAGGGACGGTGGACTGTTTATGATTTCAAAACAGGGACAGGAGGTTGAAGTATTTTGGCTGCAGGGAAGAGTGTTTTTTACACTGATTTACCAGACTCGGAGGCCTGCATCTTATTATTTGGACTATTCTTTAACCTCGGCTGCTCAATTGTCTGTGACCGGGGTGTTCTCACACCGCTAGGGCAAGGTCCCCAGTGGTGTGAGGGACAGCAGGGTAGAAAATTAAAAACGTAAACAAGGTCTATCTATCTATCTATCTATCTAGATATCTAGATATCTATCTATCTAGATATCTAGATATCTAGAAGAACCAATTAATATCTTAATTGGTTCGTATAAATGTCATAAAACATCTATCTACACATATATTTGAATAACCTGAACATTTTACTGAAAACCTTGCAAAGAGAGCAGCAGTGAAAAGCCAATGACAGGGCTGTGCTCCTACTCAAAATGTCTTATGGTATATTGTCATTCACTTCTCATTAATGCAAATGACTTAAAAGTGTCGCAGCCAATTTGCCAAGAAATGTCTTAAGTGTCATAGTCTGTCAGCTCTGCCGAATAAATACAAGTCCAAATGTGTCAGGGAGGTATATTGTCAGTCATATAGGAATAATTCTTTACTGGCGGTGACCCCGCATCTGGCAGAACTGTTAACCTTCTGGTTGTGGTTGCTTTGAGGTGAGTGTAGCTTGGCCCTCCACCCACCACCCCCGCATATCCATCGCTTTCACCTCTCTTGAGCTGGAGCAGTGTTAGGGTGCAGAGTGGGAGCCCTTGTGCTGCTGAAAGGTGTCTGTGTGTGTGCACGTGCGTGTGCATGTGTGTGCGTGTGTGTGTGTGTGTCTGTGTGCGTGTGTGTGTGTGTGCGTGTGTGTATCAAGCAGAGGTTGTTTGAGGCTGTCCATATGGGAGCAGACCCTGGGTGTTAAACACCAAGAAGCTGGAGGAGATGACTCTGTCAGCTTGGAGGACACAGCACAGCCTGCAAAGAGGTCACTGGAGCCCATACACACACATACACACACACACAGAGTCTATACAAACAAAAGCACACATTCTCTCATGCACTGTTGCATACACACTGTCACTGTCCCTTTCTCTCCAATACCCACACACACACACTGAGGACTTGATCAGCAATGCTTTGCTCACCTCCCTTCTCCTCCCACATTCTGTCAAAATTCCATTGTGGGATCAGGAAAGCAGCGAACATGGGGATGTTAGCAAAACAATGTTTACACATTATGAGGAGAACATAATGTGTAAACATTATGTGACATTTTCATTGTCACATGTTTAGTTTTTTGTAACGACTATTGTGGCACAAGGTCAAAAATGCATTGTTCTTTGTGTAAAACAGTTTGTTCCACTCTGATACAGCCAAAAGGCATTAACTATCTGCAGTCTTCCTCAAATCAGCATTTTCATGAACTATCCGAATTAAAACTGTGAATACTTATTACACATGACAACATTTTATTTTAGAGAAATATCTTTAATTTGTTCCATTAACAAATTATTGCGCGTTAGTATAAAAACATTTTCATTGTCACATGTTTAGTTTTTTGTAACGACTCACACACACACACTGAGGACTTGATCAGCAATGCTTTGCTCACCTCCCTTCTCCTCCCACATTCTGTCAAAATTCCATTGTGGGATCAGGACAGCAGCGAACATGGGGATGTTAGCAAAACAATGTTTACACATTATGAGGAGAACAGAGAGGGAGCAAATGTCTGTTAACTATCTGCAGTCTTCCTCAAATCAGCGTTTTCATTAACAATTTATCCGAATTAAAACTGTGAATACTTATGAATACTTATTACAGATGACAATATTTTATTTTAGAGAAATATCTTTAATTTGTTCCATTAACAAATTATTGCACGTTAGTATAAAAACATTTTCATTGTCACATGTTTAGTTTTTTGTAACGACTATTGTGGCACAAGGTCAAAAATGCATTGTTCTTTGTGTAAAACAGTTTGTTCCACTCTGATACAGCCAAAAGGCACTCATTAACTACTTTTAACTATTCCGATTTGCATCGTGTGAACTAGTCAATCAGTACAGCACTTAAAATGAACAAATGTAAAACCACCTGATTTCCAGCAGTAAAAGTGTATCTGTGCTGGAGGCAAAGAGTAATGATTGTGCTACAACAAAACTACTCTAGTCCAATTCATTTTTTTACAAATTAACACACACACACACAAACACACACACACACAAACACACACACACACACGCACACACACACTTCCTCTCTGTATAGATGCAAGTTGTCTTGTCAGGTCGAGACGGCTTCATCTACCATCCGTTATTTTAATGTCCTGCCTTTCGCCTAAATGGCCTCTGCATATTTACCATGGGACCCACTAGTGCATCCCATAGGACAAACACCCACAAACAAACACACACACATTGACGAACACAAACATGCACCGTCAAATATTGGCCAAGTTAGATTTACAGCCTGGGACCATCACCTGTGACTTAGCGCCTCTGAAATTAGTCACAAATAGCATATTAGGGCAGCTAATCAGGCACGCCTGAGCACTTGGCTTTCTTTATGCGGTCATAAAGGGGAGAGTATATGGGCGCCCTCAGGCCTTGGGGTGAATGATCGTCCTGACCTCCAGTGAACCAAATGCTGCACATGGCTGCGGAGGGATGGGATGCGTAGGCAGGAGTACTCCCACAAAGACAGTCTTTGATACACAGAGGAAGATGACTGTGTTGCATCGGGAAGTGATTTCTTTTTGGGTTTTACTGCCGCTCTGTTTAACTGCAAGAAACCACATGACACAGGCAGAGAGAGGGAGAGGACGGCAATCACATAATTAAGGACACATACTGTATTGTGTGCTGCAGTATTTATAGCATGAGATTGGGGTATCCACTCTCTAACTGTGTGATATATCAGAGGATGTAATGCTATTTGGTGTGCGAATATTTTATGTAAACACATGCACATGTGTTATTGTTGATGAACCTGAAAATGAAGGAATCTGTTTTCACCTCATGATACGATGTGTTTTCCCCCATTCATTGTAATTTCATAGCATAGTTTCCAAAAAGCTCAATGTATATGATTCTTTATTCTTACACAAGGTTTTAGTTTTTTTGGGAGTGGGTCTGAGATTTGTATTAAAGTAATTCATCTTCTACCGCTTACTCCTGTTAAGGGTCGCGGGGGGGCTGGAGCCGATCCCAGCTGACATCGGGCGAGAGGCAGGGTACACCCTGGACAGGTCGCCAGTCCATCGCAGGGCCAACACAGAATACATAAACAGACAAACAACCATTCACACTCACATGCACACCTATGGACAATTTAGAGAGTGGCCAATTAACCTAACCCCCACAATGCATGTTTTTGGGCGGTGGGAGGAAGCCGGAGTACCCGGAGAGAACCCACGCAGACACGGAGAGAACATGCAAACTCCACACAGAAAGGTCCCCCGAACCGAGATTCGAACCAGGGACCTTCTTGCTGTGAGGCACGAGCGCTAACCACTGCGCCACCGTGCTGCCCTGTATTAAAGTAATAATAATTTATTTCGAACACGTGACTTGACTCTCATGGTCCCCTCTCACAAGTGAGTGGACTCTGTCGGACACGGAAATCTCTGGCACCGCCAAGGAACCTCGCACCTTCATAAAATAGTAAAGCGATCGCTTGCTCTCTGACTCAAGTCTGTCGAATGAACAGGGGAGGGCAGGAGGGTTGAGAAATGCATAAAAGAAATGTAGAGGGCAAGAATCAAGGAAGAGGAGTGGAGGGAACAGGGCGGGGGGGGAGAACAAGAACTGTAGAGAGAGAGAGAGAGAGAGACAGAGACGAAGGAAGAAATCACTCATGTATCTCACATACTCACCTCACCCCACCAGTGGAATAGTATGTTTTCATATCACAGTGATTGTTAGACAGTCAGATCCCATATGGTGATTCAGAGCCTACTTAAACAGACCTCAGATATTCTGCCCCTAATTGACTTGGTGGGGCCTCACTAAATCGCGGTCTTTATTTAAAAAAAAAAAAGAGTTGCTCTCCTCTGCTCTGCCTCTGTTCTCTCCCTCGCTCACTTCTCCCCCTCCTTTGTGATTTACCATCGCGGAGACGAATTTGAAATTTCAATCACAGCATTGTTAAATATTGATGGGTCTTCAGAGTCGTTAACGAGGTCTTGGCAAGGACGGGGGAAATCGGCCCCTGCCGATTCCAGCCAGGTCAGGAAGTCACTGTACCCAACCGTAATCCTCCAACTTCTATGAGGTCTTTTAATGTTCTATCAAGGCTTTTCTCTTCGACATCAGCTCCTATAATACATTACCATATGCAAAAAAAAAAATGTCAGAAAAACTTTCTAATTATGCATTATGTAGGGCAGCTTTTATTCACTGTTCAGGACGTGTCAAGTCTAATGAGAGCAGTGGCGTGTGATTTGATATGATAATAGAAATCTTTAACTGCGTCTCAGCAGACATCTTGTGTGTCAGGACTGATCACCGCTCAAAAGGATAAGCGCCTCCAGGCCACCGTAGAGCAAGGCGGCACTCGGACGGTTCAATATTCCAGACAATAAAACCAAAATGAGGCTTCTTTCATTTCTGCCGCTGCCAGACCGGACGCTCGCCGGCCAATCAAATGTTATGTACTTTAAGATCTGATCATTACAGCTTACAAACAATGTCTCGCCAAATAAGATTTGTCTGTGGGGCGAGGTCACGTTAATGGCTTGTTTTCTTGTTGGGCCTGACTTCAGATGCCTTAACACTGACTGATCGCAGAGGTAGTAGGCTATGTTGCATTGGTCTGAATCTCTCACTGTAATCTTAACATTTGATTTTACTATTACACTATTTCTATTTAATTTTTAACATTGGTGTAAAATTGTATTGTATATATTGAAAATGTTAAATAATACTGCACGCCTTGTTAACAAAAAGAAAACAAAAATAACAGATGCTTTGGTAGACACCATTTTTATTGGTTATTGTGTATTTGATTACAGCAAAAAAACAAAAAACAAAAAACATATTTATATCTACTACTAATTCTGTGAACTGGGAGTGCCGTAGATGTCAATGATGATAATGCAATAAAAAGCATTTTGGGGGATCTTCCCTCCTGCACTTAGCCTCTTGGCAGCGGTTTGATCAAGACGGAATAAGCTTGTGACTTTTCAATTCCAGCCATAATTTGTTTCGATATTACATCTCTTGGATAGAGCAAGTGATGGAATTCTTCCTATCTGAAGCTGAGGCGCTGGGGAAGCTGACGATGTCCCATAATAGGTTATCACCGACCATATCTTTTGCAAAATAGAAACCCAACACATGTACATCTGTGGCCTAGTGTCAGAGCCTTAAATATACATCAGAAATGCATTAAATTTGCTGATTGCTATTCTTTTCCAACAGCGTGTCAAGCCCCAAATTTATTTTTGTAACCTGGCTCCCCCCTTACTTTGAATTGCCGCTGGTCTCCCCTGACTCTGACAGCTGACAACATTAAATTTATTTCCTGTGTGCATATCTGTGTGTGTGTACGCGACTGGACAATGTACCAGTGTTTTCTCTTAGATTGTTTGTAGCGAGAGCCAACCTCTTTCATATTGTATGGAATTTACTGCAGCCACGTACTGTATAGTGACGCCCGGTACAGCTGAAACACTGATCGGATCTCTGGGGCGCAGTTACTTCTCACAGGAAATATCGCTGACACAAAGTAAAAGCTCGATTTGATTGTTTCCAAAAGAATATCCTTGTTGAATCCAGCACCCCGCTGACCCAAAAATCCTACCTCTCCATCACCTGCTGCAGTGTGTGTGTGTGTGTGTGTGTCTCTTCCAAATTTTAGACAGGTGGAATTTCCACATGGAGCTGAACCAAGATTCTTTCAAGTGTGACAAGTGGCTCCCATGGTTTTTACACATTATATTCCAAACACGATGATGATATCCAACATGAGCCGAAATCCAGGGTATCCAGGTATAATGCAGATGGAATAATGCTGAAAGAATAATTTAAAAAAAAGCAGACATGCACATACATTTCCTTTTTTGTTAGAAGGAGGCCAGAGAAAAAGCGATTTGATTGAAACAATAAAAAACAGTTGTCCTTGTATTCTTTCTTGTTGCACTAAAGAGATAGAGAGAGAGAGAGAGAGAAAACACCTCTTTAAATGAACTGGCTTAATGAGATCCCCATTTGGACAGAGGCACCAGGCTATTGACCTCTCTCGGGGCTGTGAGGAGTGAGCACTTCACATGTTACTGTCTATAAATTTCAGCCGTTGACACGGCACCCTATTTCATCAGGGGCCAGGCTGACGTGCCCTTTGGATTGATGTCCCTCCTGCCCATTTGTCTGTTTTACGCTCCTTAGTGTCTTTGTGCTCCGCTAGACCTGCACCTCCTCGCCATGATTGGGTATTGACAACAAATCAAAGGGGATAATATATGGTGATGTTTGCCAGTATCCCAACAAGACAAGATAGTTGTACGGCCGGGCCGGCTGGTTTACATGTGTTCTCTGTGAATGTCAGAAAGACTGCATATCGATTCCCCGCCGGACAAAGAGCCATTCTTCTTCGAGTGGCCAGTACCTAGTTTAGTTAAATGTGTGACAATGAAGAGGGCTGGGGGGCAGTGAGTTTAGAATTAAGCCATACTTGACATGCAGTGAAAGACCCCCACTATGGAGGGGGTCTTCGTGGTTTAAGTAATAGAGAGGGAACACGGTTATTGCTTAGCCTTCAGAATTCCTTTGCTTGCCAGGTAATGTGTATATCAGAAAAGTTTGTTTTCTGCCCCTCAGGCCTACTCAATAAATGAACATAACAGCGGGTCCTTTTCTCTACCTCTCTGTCACACACACACACACACACACACACACGCGCGCGCTCACTGAGCATCTTTGAAATGGGTTTTGTATTGATTTTTGTAACTACCCTGTTAGATGACGTTGTGCCTTAGCGTGTCATTTCTAGATGGCCCTGCCCCGAGCAGGTCATTGAGGTGCTAACTGTCATTTGGAGGGACAGAAAAGCAATCATAGCTTTTTCATTACTTACTGTTTTCCCTCCCTCTCCCTCCCTGTTTTCGCTCTCTTTTTACCTCCAGTCGTGGGATTGCCTGACATATTATGGCTTCTGTGATTTAACTGCGCTCTTAAATTAAGTGCTAGAATATCAAGCTGTAGCTTCAGAAAAATAAACTCTGTGTCAAGGGATCAAATACCCTGGAGGTCAAAGTCATGAACTTGTAGTGGTGCACTCATCAATTTCAAACTTGAATGGGCTTGTTCTTTTTTAGGTGTACACAGGAGAATGGGGGTGGGGGGGTGATGTGTGTGGCTTGATTATAGTTGTGAGAATAGTGTTTTCATTTAATTTGGCAATACCTATATATATATATATATATATATATATATATATATATAATCCAGTGCAACACAGGCTCGTGAAAATTCCGGGAAATCAACACAAACACTTACACTGATTATGTTTCTTCGCTGAGATTTGGATGGAGGGACAGTACTAATAAAGCATGTCTTTGCCAGTCTGCTGCATAGAGCACTTATTTTCATTGAGCTGCAGAGGAACAACTCTAACTGTTCAGCTGCTGTAAGGGCCAGGGGTTTTGATTGTGACTGTGGGTCGGATGATGGAGAACTCTAGTTGAGTTTTGCCAACTGAACTGAAACATTGTGTTGAGGCGTGTTGTTATAGTTAGTCAATTTTCATGGCATTGTCCTTGTTTCACTACATTGTAAAACCTGCACAGTGTTGTGGAACACCTAGCAAAACATGTAGCAAAATTGCCGAATAGTAGTTTATGTGCATCACCTGTAATCCCATTTTTAAAAAAATAAAACCCGAGTTGACAGATGATTTGTGTTGAACACAACAAATGGTATTTGTGTACCATGACATAAAGGTGTAAAGAATTGATATAAACCTGTGGTCTGATGACCGGATTCAAGCTGAGGAGTTATTTCCAGCTTTTTTTGTCATTGTTGCTGTATTTGGACACCGGCTGCCAGGCAGTGGTGAGCTGATGGAGAAAATAGTAGGAGGAGGAGAAGATGAAAGAAGAACGACATGTACCAGTTACTGTGAGTAGTGCTGCCGCCACTGCAGAGTGCTAAAGGCTCTCGTTTGGTTTTAATCAATGAGCCTGCTCAATGCCGCGGCCTTGCACTGACTCCCATCTCCTTATAGGGAACTTAATCACCTGGTCCATTTTGAATTCAGTGGAAGGAGCAATGAGGGTGATGTCACTGCTTCCTTAGGTTACAGTAAGCGCTTGGGAAGCAGGCCAGGGGGAAATAGTCACAAATGACCTGAGCGAGCGTCATTCATTTACTTCAGCAGGCAAGTTCATTTACTTTAAGTGTAAACAAAAAAAAAAGGCATTCGTGTTATTTATAAGGTACGGTTTTATGAGAAGTTATTGCGAATACATGCACTTCAGGTTATGAATAAATATGTTAGTTATGCACTTTGTCAAATTCATGAATTCTTTTTGATTAACAAACTGAAACGGAAGACGTCCATAAATATACATGGAAAACTCCCTGACTTTTTACTGACTCCGCTCATTTTTCTCTACTGTGGGTGACCTTCACCTGAGCATTGCACTAATAATGACTACAGCGAACGAGAGAGTGTTGGCGATGAGGAACAAAGAGATTAGACAAGCATGCATCTCCATCCTCCACCCACCCCAGTAAAAATATTGTTCTTGTTATACGTTAAGTGGGAAAGAGGAATTGCACTGCCAGATTCATAATGTCATTAACGGTTAGGGATAAGGTTAGCCTTTACATCATATGCTCAATGTGACCCCATTACTCTCCATCAACTCATCCATCCAGACGTCCTGGGGACCTGTGCCATGGCCCTGCACACCCCCTGTAAGTCTTCCAGAAGCTGGTAGAGCCTGTTTACCCCACCTCGCCACAGGTGCCTCAAGCATGCACAGAAAAAAAAAACAAAATCCCCCATGCAGAAAGATGCAGTCATCTAACAATGCGTGTTTGCATGCAGGCTGAGACTACAGGCTTTAAGTTTGCAGAGCTTTCTGCCCACACACATGGAGAAACCAAATGCACATGAACACGCATACATATGTAGACGTGCACGCACCTACTCGCCACCCCGCTCGTCCATCGTGTCTCTGGAAGATTGTGCTCCATTCCTCTGAAGGTGTTATGGGCTGTTATCAGCAAGACCATTCCATGGATGGCTGCTCTAATTGAGAATAATGAGGGTCACATTGAACATATGGTCGCTGTTGTGTCCCTTTCCCCCCTTCCTCTCTCTCCTCCCCCCACATCCCCCACCCCCCCACGCCCCCAGACAAAAGATGCAGTCAAACTTTGCCAATGGAAGATCTGTGTGGCAAGAGGAAAAGGGGAAGGACGCCGTCAAAGTTGTTCTCTTTCTTCTGACATGTTAATGTCCACACACTTTGTGAGAAGGGCATCGACCAGCCACTCAGTCGCAGGCGAAATGTTAACCCCGCTGAGACGAGCGGCGGTGGAAATACTAGCCTAAGCATTGTGCTGATATCAAGCTCCTTTGTTCTACATGTGAATACAGACATTTGCTCTTCGTTACCAAGGTCCCTTCTGTCATTGAGAATTTAAGAATAGAAGCGCCAGCATATTTTGACATCATACGCCACACAGACTGACAGGTCACCTGCGTGCTGATAATGATTATGATGCCCGTGTCTAGCAATTTCAAAATAAATAAATAAATGAATAGAATGTTATTTGACCCAGTCGAAATGCATTCATTGCATTTTTTTTGCAGTGTATATGTGCTGAGGGAAGGACATGATTCAGTGCTGGATTAAAAGTGAATGTCAGCTGGAGTCGGGAACAAAGTTTACTGTTCTCAAAGCAGTTATGTGATATGGCTGGATTTCAGAATAAATCTTAGTAGCCTGCCACTATCATGTCATGTCATTCGTCATTCAATATGTCTGCAGAGGAGATATCTAATGTACACAGTTAAAATCTGCCTAACTTGTGCTGCACGGGTAGATTCATGTCCCGAGCTCTGAGCACTTTATCAACGTGGTCTCACGGTGAAATAGAAATCCTGGAGCTGTTCCCGGTAATAACACCATTGCGACTAGGACGAATTAATCTACTGAGACATCTCTCTCTCTCTCTCTCTCTCGCGCGCGCGCGTGTGCTTTCTTTCCACTGGTAAAATTGTCTGCCCTTTCCTCGCTCAAGGAAGATCTCTTCAAGCGCGTCATTAATTGCGCCGACACTGTGAAGTTTTATGTTTTCCAAGAAGTTGCTGTTTTTTTCCCCACTGCTCTCCCAGATCTGTCAGTTTTGGGTCCAAATAAAGTTAGCAACTGTCAAACCAAGGTCACAGAACACAATGAAACTAGCTTAACATTTACTGAAGTTTAACAATCGTCCTCTTGTTTACGAGACGCAACACTGTCATAATGTTATCTGCAGGAAGTCCCTTTGCATGGAATACTTTATGTCTTTGTTGACATAGGGATCATGCTGATTGGATTTAGATGAGCCAGTAAAGACGCTTCATGGGCCCATCACTAAACTGTGAATTGATTTGCTGGCATCTCAGTTTCTTGTGTAATGTCCTTAGGAGGTTGGATTTATGACTATCTGTGACCCAGTTGCATTGTCACCATGCCGCATAGCCCCTGGATGCAGACCTGGGTCTCCGGTTTCATGTATAGACAGGTGTAGTCTCGACGCTTGATGATATGTGTAACATATGTGTATTCCATGTAGACACATGCCTTAATGTACTGACATAGTAGAATGTTTAAGTATATATACCGTGCACTGACATACACGATATGCGCAACATGTGTGTATGACATAGAAATATACTTTCATGCTTAGAGATGGCGGATATATCGCTTACAATACTGTCACACATGATATGGGCAACATATGTGTTGGATGTAAAGAAAATCCCAACCTGTCATGTGGTGTAAATTTTTTGAACATAAACCGTATACATGGAAATACATCAGTTGTTTGAACGTTCAGTTCTTTTATTTGTCATTTATCACTTTAATGGGAACTCACACAGTTGACGTGAAGTTATATTTACATTTTGAAGTTTCTAGTTTGCCAAATTTTACACCACAGCATCATGATCAAATGTTTATCATGGTTGTTTGTCACTATTGGCTGCCGTGGTGTTTGTATTCATAAAGAAGAGCGTACTAAAATGGAGGACCCCCCTTTATCTTACAGATAAACAAAACCAAGCCATAAAGTCTCACTGTCATAAGATGAATGCAAACGCTCAATCCATAAAATATTGCTACTGTACATTAGGGCTGTATTGAGAAAATTCTGTCTTCATTTGTTTGACTGTTGAAATATAAATGTCCATACAGGCCCCCCGACCACTGCAGGAGCCAGCCGCTGACATTTCTCCACTTTGGAAACACAATGAAATCTGAATATTGCCTCGACTGAGCCGATGCCCGTAGGGAAATAATCCGGGGTCTCTGAATAGTCCCTAATTGAATTGTCTTTTACTAAATAGAGTTTGCTCTAATGCATACTCTCATCGGAGAATATGACAGCCGGTGATGCTTCTCATATCTGCCTAAAAGAGCCCCCAGATCCAAGGACCTATTAACTGTATTACCCAAACCAATATCCCTGCCTAAACCCATTACCCTGAACCCATTGTGTATTTTTGTCACTACATCTTTGCTCAAAATCCGAATCAGGCCGTGATGGATGCTTAACAAGACTACACTTTTATCACATATTCTGCTGACCTTCAACAAATTGCTTTGCAAGTTTGCCTCCAAGATTAATGTGACAGAGCTGGTTTCCTTAACACAGGATTCAGGGCGGGTGGGGGGGCGATGTAGGCCCCACTGTTTTAGTTTCTCCACGCTCGTAGTCCTTAACCTTCATTTGAACCCTCGCCATTTATCAGACGCTGTTTCTGTGGGGCCAAACACTCATTTTAGTTACGCGCTAGCTGTGCAGCAACTGGAAAATCTTAACGATAGTTTAGTCAATTAGCTGGAGTTAAAAAAATAAACAAATGTCCACCTACTCGCTTAAGAAGGAGGGAGGTTTTCCAGGCAAGACTTGACAAGGAACAGGTTAAATACCTGTGTTGTTGTTTCTGGATAAAGCATGACGCTTGTAAAAAAGTTCATCGAAATGATCAGTCTTGAAACCCCACAACCCCTCCCCCCCATAGCGCTGCACCACCCTCGCATGAGCTAACACTGGCCTACACAGGTGTAAATCACTTTGACCTGGAACACCCTCACACAATTCGCAAACACTGCTGTTTCAACAGACAGGGGGCTCATCACTGCCTCATAAGACAGCATCACAATATTGTGCGTGTCACACAGAAGGGTGGGAAGACGAACCGAATACTTTCTTCTATCACTCAGTGTCGGCTTTGGACATGATGTCCTAAGAACTGCCTGCACAAAACATGTATATTCTGTTTGTTTTTTTAAATTATACAATTTACAGTTTCAAAACACAAAACGCCTTTGCATTAATAAGCAGAACCTCAGTACCAACACATTGACAATTTTCTCGAGTGAGGACTGTCCAACAACCTTTAAGCCGATAAAGACAATAGTTTTGCCTCTCTATCCAGCAGGTTTCTTGCAGAAAGAGCATTCCATAAGTATCTCGTCCTTAGTTAGCTTTGGAGAGCTTTTCCTTTGCTTTATCAGCGAGGACCTATGTCTTATCATGACTAATGCTGGAAATTCCTCCTTCAGATAAGTAAAGGAGCTTAGGATTACCCTCTTGACTGAACATTGGAAAAGAGAGAGAGAGAGTATCTACACTTCATGTTTGTCTGTATGTGTATGGGAGTTTGACGGAGAGAGGGCGAGTGTCTAAACAGGCTAGAGGAAGAGAACTGAAGAGGAGTTTCAGCTGGCTCCGCTGTATATTTTCTCAGTCATGAGGCAACCTCACCATTAGTGTCAGACACTCAGATTATCCAACCAACGGAACGGGGATAAGTGGATTGATGAGGTGCTTCCATAGTCCCCGGCTGCTACAATGGGAACGGGCCCTATACTCCTGAAGCAGCTATTTTCCTCAAGGAAGAGCAAAAATAATGAGCTACTTAACCAGACTGTTCACCGCATTTCTGTCATATTACAGCTGGCCTGTTTGTTTATCCCAGACAGATCTATATTTCACTTTTTTTAATTGAATTACTTTGATACAGACTAAAAGCCCTCAGCCTAATAACATGCCAATTACAATGAAGACCTACTTAGAATAAATATGAATATAAGTCAGCAATTTATTGCTTTAAATACATCGAGGGCCTGGCTCCCTTGACACCCATTGATTAATAATTGGTTCTGAAGTCTTAAAGGGCAATTAAGAAGAGCAATTTAAGATCTTCGCTTAGAGGTTAAAATGCCATTTGTCAGAGAACTCCTTACCTCTCTTGCTTTAGATCAACAACTAAATCGAATAGATATTCATAATGTATGTCCACATTTAAGACACTGGACGTTGTGATTTTTGAATTGATAGACCCCCACAGTCCAGTGGAAATGTTTGTGGTGGACCCTGAGATTACCTTGTGGCAATCTATTCTGAGCACTCTGCTTGATGATGCCAGTGCATTTGCATTTCTTTGTCATTTGCATGGATATGCTCTCAAAATCCATACGCTAATGAATCCTCACGTTCTCAATATATTAATGGAGTTGGGCTTTTGCAGCTTGTCCAAATCTAGTAACATATGTTCTCTAAATATGCATTGATTTATTTTGGTCTCAGATAAATTATTTTCAAAAAGCAAAGTGTGTGCATTGACTACTTAAGTAATGACCTGTCTGCGGCAAAGTATCACTCACTGGGTGCTCGTAACGTAAAGGCATGGACAGATTGCTTGGATGTATTGCAATTTTTTTTGCTTGTTCTAGCAATTCAGAAGTTGCATTTTGCATGATATTTCATACTTGTCCTTTTTTATGTAAAAATTTGGGTAAATACATTTGAGGCAATTTTATATACAGCATGTAGTGAATGAGCTCACATGTATAGGTTCATAGGCTAACACTTAGCCATTAAGCCAGGGAGTTTTTTATACCTGTGATAGCAAGTGAATATAAAATGTTTGCTCGTTGAGAGATGAGAAGCTTTGCATTAATACACAACAAATGCTAAGACTGTGTTATTCAAACACATTATTCAATGCCTCTACAGGTTAAAAAAGTAATATTTTATATAATATCAAGAAAAAAGCATATTCATACATCTCATCATTTGGCTGACTGTGGATTTATTACCAGGGATTTAGGAAATTTATGTCTCGTAAATAAAATTCAACCGTTTGGAAAAATATGGTTGGCTGCCTTACACAGGGAACATTATAAATACAAGAGTTAATCATTCTTCCGCTGCAGACTGTAGTTTGTTTAAGGCTCGCCTCATTCACAGCATGTTAAAGATGGCAGCAATAACACTTTTATTGGCTCCCAACAGTTAACAGCTCCTTTGTCCTCCAGCCACAGAGTATGAAGGAGACTAACTATGCAAAAACTACCAAAGTGCATATAAAAGTTAACCACTTAGCTTCTATAAATAGTAAACTTCTCCTGCTGTTTTCACACCGGTAGTGAACTTGGAAACCTCTAAAGTGGGTAATTTATTCCTCACCAGTTAACAGGAAAGTAAACAGTATTGTGAGCTCCAGTTTGTCTTGAAAAAAAAAAACCCACCCCGTATAAGAGAGGCTGGCCTTCATTATGTGTCTTAAGTGCAGGGTTCATGACCAAATGATTGATGTAATCACAGAAGGAGGATTTATGGTAAACACTGCACTTTTTAAGTGACGCTTTTATATCGGCTGTGAAAATTGCCTTTATAAATAAATGAAATGGAGATATCCCTTCACATTTTTGAAATGCAAAATCATGGAGAAGCCAGGAGTAGACCCAATGCTTGTAATCATAAATTACTCACAGTGTGTAATAGGAACTGTACATAAGGTCATATGTCTACAATATACTGTGCCATAAAAAAGATTTTTGCTTCAAAAGTTAGTGCCTCACAGTGAAAACCAACAGTATTTTCTAGTTCATTAACTGCAACACAGTGGAGGGATGGAGAGTAATACTGAATAGGAGCCAGGGCAAAAATGTTTGAAGATGTATTATTTAATGTGGAAAGAAAGTACAATTTTTACTACTTTTTTCCTTTTATCCGAAATGTAATCGGGGTATTGTCTGCATTTCAGTTTCTGGCATTGAATTTGTCAGTTCATAGTTATATATGTATAATTTAATAGGAGGCTTATCTTATGTTGTGGCACTTCCATGACTGACAGAGATCTAACTACTTCCTATGTGCAAAACCCCAGTAGTGGTGGTCATAAAAAAAGATCTCTCTCTCCTTGTTCCTTTGACCTTGTGTTTTGACCCAGTAGGCTCAGCTGTTAAACCCAACACCTATTGCATAGCACACACGTCCATAACAACCTTCCCAAGGCCGTGATAGGAGAATTATCCTGCACATAACCATAATTCTGATTCCATCGTTCACAGCAGTGTTATGGTTTATCAGGTGGAAGTGAGATGTTTGACCTTGTTTAAACCCATAAATCTAATCTCGTCATCCATCATCCAGTCAATTATTTGTCATTTGTGTTGTGATCAGCTGCTTCAGGGGATGAGTTGTGTCCCAGAGGTTTCCCAACAGTCAATCTCAGCTTTTTCTCTGGTTACTTAGTTGTCGCCCTCAGCTCAGTCAGCTTACTGTCATGAGATACGCTCTTTGTTCTTCAAGGAAAGTGGACCGGGCAAAGCTGCCATAATCCAGTGAGACCTGGAAATAAATCATCATTTACTTTTTGTTGTCAGTGACATCTGAATTGCCTCGGTATGAGTTCACCAAACTCTCGTGGATCCGTGTTAGATCATGAAAATATTATCTCTGGCACGTCTACTCAATAAAAATAAAGGATCACAATTTTGGTTTCAGTTTAATACAACAACACATGGTTCTGCAGTTTCATTTCGGGGCTTTCCAGAACCCTATACATTTTCACTCACCCTTATTGCAGAAGTACAGTCAACCAGAACTATTGCATTACATTTTTTAACATTTAGTGTAAATCTATCACATCTTCTTCATTCAAAAATGAGAAGAAAAAGATGTCTGAATCAGCCTTTCGGGGGATTACGTCAATGAGGAATTATTCATTTTGCCAGTTTAGAAAAACTTTTAGTCTACATTCACGGAATGATTTGCTGATATTGTATTAAAGAGCTTCAGCCCAGTAGTTTCAAGGGCGATGGGAAACAAGGCATTAAGGATGGAATACAAACCGAATTGTCCTAATGCTCAGGTGTAAGATAGGGTAAGTTATACAAATGCTGAAGTTGAGTTTAGTTTCCTTCTTTAATTCCACCTTTATCTGGGTTCTGCCCTGAACTGCCTCTCTGCTTCCAGTCTGTCACAGTGAAGGGGCATAATGGGCCTGAGAAGATCAACCCATCTAAAGAGGGATTTGGAACCTTTCACCTCAGAGAAATCCAGGCTGGGGGAAGCTCCGGGGTTCATAGATGTGCAGGAGTGCACATTTTGGAGAGGTGTTAATACCCCGAGCTGCTCTTGTCTTGAAGCTCTCATGAAAATGTAAAGGAATGTCTTTAGTTTCCTTTTTGGAATTTAAAACTATGTCGAATTCAAATAAAATCGAGTCAAACACCGAATGATATACAGTGTGCAGACTCAACAGGAAGGCTAATTTGAATCGCTGGGTAACATTGCATGGCTTCTTATTAGATTACTTTTAACAAGCATTTTATTGAATATTTTGTCAATCTAATCAGGCAGACTATGATAAACTCCTTGAGAAAGGAACCGGTCTCCTATTCTGTTTCGCTGCGGTAAAATCCATAAAGCTGATAGAAAAACTAAAGGCACAGGAGCCTTAAAAACATTACCAGAATCAGATTGTAGCTGAGAAGCTACATGGGGAACGATGTTATGTTATGAAGGATTGATCAGTGTGTTGCTTGAAATAATTAG
Source organism: Trinectes maculatus (assembly GCA_016785345.1). NCBI lineage: Eukaryota > Metazoa > Chordata > Actinopteri > Pleuronectiformes > Achiridae > Trinectes > Trinectes maculatus. The sequence continues at coordinate 1,618,020 of JAFBJQ010000105.1, forward strand.
CAATGATTTTTGGGCTCGCGCATTGTGTGTGTTTCTGAGTGTGCCCATGTTGGTATATTTGGCTTGCATGGATCTGTTTACTCTACCTTTATTTGCCTAGTGGTGTTTGATTGAAAACCTTTGGAAATTCAAAATGACCGAGCAAAGCAAATTTTAAAAATAATGTTAAGTTGAAAAAAATAATCATCCAGTTTGTTGTTATTTTCATTGATGCAGTCTGACCAAATTAAGCATTTCTTTTTATCATTCCAAACCTACTTCAGTGTGTGCGTGCATGTGTGCATGCGTGTGTGCATGTAGACAGCACATGGCTTCATCACTAGACATCTCTGCTTTAGATAAAGGCTAACTATGCACCTTGTTCTCATTAATTTAGCAAAACCTCATCGTGCTTTATTTGGTCTACAAACAAATTTCAGAATCTACAAATCCATACAAGTGGGAACTGCACTCTGGATATACACAGGGCATATTTTTTAATGTATGTGTGTTTCTTTGATTAAAGGAGCACATCTATAAAGCTGACAATCATTAATCTCTATATACTAATTACCAGAAGGTTCTTTCATGTTCAGCTCAAAGATGTTAGAAAATGAACTCCCTTGTCATTTGCAGGGATTTTCGAGGCAGGGGACAAACAAACGCTAATAAGACGTGTCCCTTTCAAAGAAGATGAGCTGTGTATACACACACTGCTGCTTCCTATTAGGTGTAGGGGGTCATGGGGTGATATTACACCCCATATTTATTAAGAGGAAGTATGCCTAATTATTGGCTTGCAAACTCCCACTCAAAATGCTTTCATTAGTATCAACATGATGTGCACAATAGTGAGACAAAATCATTTACGGTGTATATTCGTGATAACATTGAGTGATATTGTGTGACCGTCTGTAGTGGATGAGGGCTACACACATACCTGAATAAATCTGATCTTCCTCTGTCCGATGCAATAGGCTCGGCAAATGCATTTATGAAATAAGCCCTGATTTGTTGGCTGCATTTGGCAGATAGCCAGAGGCAACAAAGCAACATAAGCGAAAGGTCGTAATGTTGTTTACAAAGACTCAATCAAATAAGAAATGACAAACCACACTGTCTGATTCCAAAAATTACACTGAACATTACTGTTAAATTGTCTTTATTGTTTGTTGGAGATCCGTCTTTGTGGTTGGGACATTTTTTTTTTGTCACTAGAGATAAATGAGGGCCAGATTGGTTGCTGCATTGTTCTGGATGAGAAGTTGAGGCTGATGAATGAAGTGTAGTTAGGTGATAAGCTAATAGCACTAAAAATACAGGAGCATAAATATTATTGGGTATTTGTAATAATATAAAATTCAGAAGTGGTTGATGTCATAATTTGATAGTTTGGGTTTTTCACTCGTTAGGACTGTTACGTGAGTCATTTCCCTCTAAGCGTTCTGAGAACATCTTGTGTTTTTGAAAAGCTAACCGGGTTATCAGACACAATGTGAAGCACATGAGATTTAGTCCGAGCTCTAACGCGGTATGGGCAAGGGTTTGGTGCGAGCGACAATAGCGGGGCCTCCACAATATCAAATTTTAGAATCAGGAGTTTATGAGCAAAGCTTTCGGTGAACAACAGGACCTCAGGGCCTCATAGCCTCAAGAAAGGCAATTACTTGCATGGGTATTATTGTGTGATGGATCCTGTTTGTTGGTGACCCGAGAAACACGCAGTACAATACACAATGTCAATTGAAGCTAGTATTGGTACTGATGAAGCAGTGCTGTTATGAAAGAGTGTAGCTGTTGGTGAGGAAAAAATGAAAGAGCGAAGAGCAAAAAAGAAACAACCATCTATAACATGATGGTGTGAATGTGCACCGTGAGCATTGAATACATTTTATTTTCTGCAATTAACATTCAAGAAACACATTTATGACTTTAAAAAAATAAAAATACCTATAAATATTTTTATTTGTAGTTGCTGATATTGTGTAATACTCCTATCTTCATACAGTCAGCCGGACTACACAATATAGGTTTCAAATAAAAAGAAATTACACCAGTGGAGGCATGTCAACCTCTCCTTAGTTATTAATCTGGAAAATGCCAAAAGACCGAATCATGACTGCGGTGATTCAGTTTTAGTGCACAATTACCACCTTTAATTAAAGGTAACATTTAAGGCAGTTAAATAATTGAGAGGGTCAGTGCTAATAAAAAAAAGGAGGTCATTAATGATCCATGATATGGCGATCTCAAATGACCCAGGAAATCAATGGCCACATTTGTTTCATAATATGGCAGGAAGTTTAAAGTGGAGACGCGGAGCAGATGGAGGAAATATGAAAGGCGAGCAACAGCTGAAACAAAAGGGAGACATCTTGCCAGAGAGCTGCTGTCACTTTTCAGCACATTGGATCAGGCAGGACAAGGGCAGCCCCACAGGGGGCCTAATGCTCACTGCTCCCTTGCACCTTTCATTTCTCCTCATCATAGAGCAAAGAGAGCACTGTCATGCAGACCGCTGTTTATTCTGCTGGAGCATGAACCACAGAAGTTAAATCCACAGAAACCACTTTATATGTAATTTTCATTAGGACAATGAGCTAACAAACTGTTGTTGTCACATCTTTAAATAATATATTTATACATTTTTAGGTAAAAATGATAAGAGCATCTATTTTCCCGACCATCATATTATTTACAAATAAACATCTCATTAATAACAATGTTTATACAATTTAATATAATCAGCCCTTTTTTTCATATGCTATTCTAATACAGTAATTTATTATAAACAAGCAGTGTGGAGATTTTTACTGTAGCGGACAAGTACATCCCTCACTCTGTCAAATGTTTCACACCAGCTTTTCCCCCGACCACTCCATCCAGTCTCATTCAGGGCCATCGCTGTCATCGTACGGTATATGTAATATGTTCCAACAGAGCACCTGGGGAAGTGGCCATGCTAACACCTGGGACACACACACACACACACACACACACACACACACATAGAGAATCTCCCATCAGAGGTCTGCTGGATAGATAGAATAACACCCTGTGGAGCTGCTCTGACACCACCTGGGTCCCCCCGCTCCCTCTCTTCCTGTACCATCCCTCTGCAACATGCTCGTGTCACTGCCAATCAGGCCTTCCTGTCACTGCACCGTGGTGCGCGTGTATGTAAGGCAATTGCACTGCCTCACCCCTGGAGTGGACACGGAGAGGCAGAGAGTGATGGAGGCTGCCACCTAACAGCCTCTAATAGCACCTGACACAGCGTTACACACAAGTACGATCTCTGTGCCGCCCAGCTGAGTTTGGGTTAGGACAGACCAGGCGGGGCCGGCGTGGGGGTTGGAGAAAGGGGGGGTTGGGGGGGGTGGGGGGGGGGGGGGGGGGGGGGGTGTATGTGGCTGAAGGAAGACAGCTTTGGATGTGAGACTGGTAGAAAGTGTGTGAGATTATTGCGGCTACGTTGCTCTCCGTTAGTTCTGTTTAATAACACAACAACATGAAAAGCAGAAATAAAAAAAAAAATCACATTATATAACATGAGAGGATTTTCCCACATTTGGGCTTCACTTACACAATTTCACGGCAATTTTGTATATGCAGCTCAGTGATACCCAACTCTTTTCTTAATTCTACTGGATTTTGCGTGTCCTTCACTCCGGCTACAAATCCCCATTGAGGATTAACCTTAATCCAACCCCAAACCCTAACCCTAACCCAAATAAATCACCTCATCCTGTGTGACTTTCTCCAACATATTCAAACTTCCCTCTTTTCGCTCGCTCCTCAGACAGAAACCGCTCGTCCTGTACACATCAAACAGGGGGAGGGTGCGGGGCTTAAGTGAAGATGATCCACACTGCCTATCTTTCTATGCCAACTGACACTGCTGGTGACCCCTGAGCAGATGTTCCTTGTAATAATCTGCAGTTGAGAGAGGCATGCACGCCAGGTGGAGATCCCGGGTCCACTCCCAAACAGTTTTCCCCTTATAAAACAAAAGGAGCTTTGAGGTATCGACTTTCGGCGACACAAAGATCAGGGTGTAAGGGCCAGGAGAGGGGAGTACTTTTAATACAATTAGAGGTCTTTAGAGACGGGGAGGCAAGCGGGGCTCTGGCTGACTGTCTGACTGTCCGGCTGCCTTGGCAAGACAAAGACAAGGATGTTTAGACGGGCGCAAACAGGCTTTTAAAATGACACAAGGTGCAGTGTCGCGGCGGGTGTTGAGGTAAGAGGTGGAAATGAGAGAGCTGTTGGAAGATATGCCATAATATCTGTAAAACTATCTGGATCTGGTTTTAGGATGGGAGGGCGGGGGGGAGAGAGACGAGCAGAGGGAGACGAGCAGAGGGAGAGAGTCGGTGAGTCAAAGACAGGGGAGAGAGAGAGAGGGAGAGAGAGTAGGGGACTGGTGCCGCCTGAGCCAAAGTCCCCTAAGCAAGGGCACAGCTCCTGTTACCGCCTGCTAATGGAGTGGGGCTATTTCAGTAGCATTGATTGACTGCTTTCTTCCTCTGAGCGAGCAACTTTCTCATATCTGGGGGAAAATGGATCATAAGCACCCTGGCAGACGAGAGCAGGCTGGTGGAGAGGAGCGGATGATGTTGGTGGCACGAACACCCTTCCTTCCTCTCCTTCACCCTCACTCTCTCCCTGTGTGTGTGTGTATGTGTCTGAGACTGTCTGGTAGCCTGGTGGTGGCGGTGGGGAGGACGGGGGTCGGAGGTGAAGGGAAGCTGGCGTGAAATTCCCCCTAAGACCTTTAGGGGGTGCAGTCATTCCACTTTGAAACTGTGCAAGCCCCCCTCCTGCTTTGTCATAACTGTCAAACACAAATCCTTCCTGCTTGATTGTTTTCATTGTGGGCAGAAGGGGTAAGGCTGAGGTAACTTTGACAGATTTCCTGAATAAGAAATGGGACAGGATATGAGAATTTATCTGACAGGTATACACGGCTGATTTGATACCACCGCGGAGCTGGATTAGCAGGTCACTGCCAGTTTTGGAACCATGTTAATGATGGGTACTAATTAATTTGACAGGGTGGGATGAGCACGGGCAACATCATGCACTATTTCACCGCTGATGAGAGGATGGCCTCTGACTTGATTAGTTTCCAGCAAAATGAACAGGTAGCTGAAATATATGCTTTATGTTTGTCTTTTAAAGTCTATCTTTTTTTTAAATAATAAAAAAGTAAAAATGAAATAATTATCTAAATAAACCCCAGCTCTTATATAAATGAATCAAACCTTACATTGCACACACACACACACGCACACACACACACACACACACACACACACACACACACACATACACACACTCACACTCACACAGACTGTGCTCACTGTTGTCTTCAAACGTCTGTTAATCTGCTGTCGTTGGCTTCAGTGAAACAAAAGAAATCTGTGGTGAATGCCTAAATATTTGATTGTATATGTTTATTCCAATCTATCCCTCCGGAAGACTGAGGCACGGAGAAACCAGGCACCAGGCAAAACCTGCTATGTGCCATGAGGAACTCCCCTCACCTCTTCACTCACAGTGTTTAGCTCTCCACACAACATCCGCTCGCCCATTCCTAATCTGTCATTTAAGTCATAATACATGGATCTGTTTCATCCGCGCACCACTTCACAATCTTTACACACTGTGTCCCTTGATGAAGCTAAATGTGGTTCAAGAGGCTTTTTATTACACTAAGTAATTATTGTGAATATACCAGTTTATATACTATAAGAATTAACTTCCACATTTTAAGTTTTTTTTCTTAATCTTGCACCCTATTGTGTAAGTTTTTATACTGGTTCAAAAGAAAGGGTTTTTTTTCATAAAGAAGAAAAAAAGAGAACATGGAAACGTGATTAAGTTTCAACAATGTAAAGTGGACCAAGAAAAAATAAACTCCGAAAAGAAAAGCAGCCTGCATCTGGTGGAATATATATATAAAAAAAACATGACTGAAAAGCCATCAAAAACATTTCCCTGAAGTTAAAATTGTATTTTTATAAGCTCAGACAACCACAGCAAATTGCTGTGGTGATTTTGATAAACCAGTTAGCAAGTGTGGATCACGGCGTTGAAGATTTCAGAGGTGTGGCTTTGAATTCAGCCCTTTAACCCTCCAGAAAACTTTTTTTTCTCTATCTCTACCTTCACTTTTTTTTTTGACTATAAAGCATCAATGTTTCCAAAAACCCATACATTCTGGTTTTTTTTTGGCGGTGGCTTTTAAATAAGAGCTCTCTCTGAATATGCGATGTTCTTATCCTGCACATTTGAGTGGGGCGTGCTTTAATAGGCTTCAACTACGATTGCCTTTGATCAAGTTTAAAGAGGAGCAAAAAGGGCTCTGTAGCTAATGCTGATCCCCGTGGCTTTCTTCACACCCTGTGTGCTTTTTCTCCTGTACATGCATGCACACTGACACACACACACACACATCCCACCCCATTCCTCAAACAGGAGCACTCGCTCCCACACACATATATAACCCCACCAACCGTGAGGCTACAAATAGCTAACCAAGGTGACTCTATCGATCTCCAAACAACAGCGAGACAGAGACATAGAAACGAGAGCGAGAGAGAGAGAGAGACTCTGTGGAACAGGGAGAGAAAAAGTATGTTTTTCAATGTACTGACACTCACTGGGTTAGGGCTTTTATTTTATGTACACCATCATTGTTGTTGTTGTTGTTTTTTTTGCAATTTAAAAACTTCTGGAATATACAGTGGATATGTCTTATATAGTCAAACTGTAATTTAGGATTCCTCTTTCCCACGTTAAATACAGTTTGTACATTTTGGCAAAATTGTGTGTGATACTTGGTAAATTAATACATCTGTCAATAAGACATAGCCCTAACAAATAATGGTGTTTCCTTGATTTAATTTTTTGCAGTGGCAGTAAATTTATGTTTACTTTATCTCTTTAGTCATGTTACATTGAGTTTATAGCACAATCATCATAATAAAGAAAGCACTGAGCTCCCTGACTAAATAGCCATTTTGTCAATTCGAATCCACATTATACACAGGCTGCAGAGAAAAATACAGAGACATCGTGCTCATCTCTGAATAAATCAATAGTAACCTGCTCTTCCCTGGACATACTTTAGTTTAGGTCAGCACTTGATTCTTCAAACATGTAAATTGATTGTCTGTCGGACATTGAAAATTGCTTTAATGGTCCTCTTTACAAACATGGTTTGTATTGATTGCATTAGATTTTGAATTGCAACCAGGCATTTTTTTTATTCTGGAAGCTGCAGATAGACATTTTGGACTGTATGTGCTTTTATTTTGGCATTACATGTGGAGCCATAAAGATAAATAGAGATTTATACATTTGTTTAATTTAACTATTGCTTTGATCCATGGTTTTAACAATTTTTTCCCGACCATTATTAAATATTTATTTTACTTTAATATTTCTTTTATTGTAAATTGCATTTTAAAAATCATAAATCTGGATTTCCTAAATTTAGTCAACGTTTATTTAATTCATTTAAAATTCATTTAATTTAGTCCTTCTTTCTTTGAATCTCTCTTTTTTTTAATTTTGTGGCGTCAACATATTTGGGCAACAGTACTTTGAAGTCTCCTCATTTTAATCAGTGTGTAGTATTTTTTTCGTTTCCTGTATCCTCATGAAAACAAATAGTTAAACTTAGGAGAAGGTGATTTAGTCGAAGGAGAGATCATGTTTTGCACAGCAAAGGTTTCATAAATTCCTTTGATAAATGAATAGAAAATAAAAGGACACAGTTTTACCCACACTATTATTTTCATACTCTGCATAATGCATTTGCTCCCCTCATCGTTTGTTTGCTTTCATCCTTGACTGTTATATTGAAAGTCAACAAGTGCTTTGGTCCACTGTCCTGGCTTCTACTGATCTTTTCTGCCAAGTAGTGTGCTGCTCCATTCTGAATCATCCTGTGGGATGGAAACAGAGAAGGGGAGACACGGAGCAAGCAAGAGAAAGCAAGTGACGGGGTGCGAGGGAGAGACAGGGGAAAAAAGAGTCTCCAGGGGAAGTGAATGGTTGGAATGTGTGTTGAGGCTCAGTGAATGAGCTGCACACTGGGCTGGGGGGGTACTGGAGGTATTGTGTTGAGGCAGCAGGGGTCACAGTGGCTGTGACTGACACCAAAACAACATTTCATGGCAGACGACACTAGTTAAAGGCCGTGGCCAGGCCCCTACCCACCAACCACACCTTGAGTAGCAACAACCCTCTCTTTTTATGGTGAATTCAACGTGATTGTCCTTGGTGGTCTTGGTATACCACCAGGATATCTCGTCTCATAAAAATCCATTATACTATTCTGAAAATACACCTTATATAAATATTTTTTTCTGCAAATAGCCACTACCACACGTCTGCACTATATACATAAAAAAAACTAGCTAAACGAAAGAAACAAAGCTTGGTTCTGAACGTTTTTCCACAGTGGTTAAATACATCACATGCATGTTTTATGTGTACATGTGTGCCGTGCAAGCAACTGCCAATGCATATATTGTATCTGGCAACCTTCATGCGTAAATAACCCTTATTTAACTGCACGTTCCTATTGTTTCCATGCAACTCCCTGATTTAGAACTATCATAAAGTTGTTATTGACCCTTTTCGTAATAAGACACTGTTGCTGTAATTTATTGGTCACTTATTGGTCACATGGATCATGTTATACTGTAATCCAATGCTAACTCTAACACAGAAGTGAGATGCCGATGACTTTTTCATAAGTCATCGGCAGTGAGATAGATAAAATACAGGCCTTACAGCACTTAACCCTTTCAGCCTCAAGTTTTCATTGCTTCCTATCCACTTATCAATTCCCTTTAATAGTGAGTTAGCTGGCTGATAGCATAATTAGGCAGCTAACATCTCTTTTAGGAGTCTATTGAGCATTCTAATTAGCAGCAGATTAATGGGCAGTGAAGGCTCAGCTCCACACCACCAACGCCAGTGACCCACTGTTATATTCAGCTGTGCACTGCCCAGGGGCAATGGAGGACGGCTGAGGTGGCAGTTCAGGAGTGTGTAGTGTGTGTGTGTGTGTGTGTGTGTGTGTGTGTGTGTGTGTGCATTTGAGTATAATGTTTGAAGTAGAAAGTGGCATGGGAGGATTTCTAATATTGTTTTAATAGCTGACATTGGGGAAGAAAGGTTTGAGGGCCAGTGTGTGAGGTGCCTAGACGGGAGTGAGGTCGTGGTTTTTATCTGGCGTGTGTGTGTATGTGTAAGTGTGTGTTTGGTGGGAGTGTGACACTGTGAGGCACTGAAAGTCTCGCCCTGGGGGTGCCCGAGCACTAATTCTAATTATGGCCAGATTACAGAGATAATGGGAGACCCCGCTGTCAAGAATCTAACACCTCGCTCTCTCAGACTCTTTCTCTCCTCCTCACATGGCCATTTTACAGCCCAGCAATCACTGGGGCTGGCTGGTAAGAGCGAGAGAAAGTGCTCAGGGTGAGAATGAGGTGCAGAGTGAGTAGTTCTCAGAGCATTACAGAGGGAGAACCGGTGAGGAGATTGAAAGGGGACCAGAATTGACAGCAGGGTGAACGTGAGTGAAAAGGAGTTAAAGAGAGAGTTAGAGAGAGATCGAGAACGATTTAGTGATAAAGGGAGACTGCAAGGTGAGAGGGATAGGTGAGCACAGTGGAGACAGGAGGGGGGAGATCGCTCCCCTCTACCTCTCCATCTTGCTGCAGACTCACCAGAGTGCCAGCCAGTCTGTCTATATGGTGCCATCCAGCAAGTCACCTACTCAAGAGCCAGATACAGTAGACAGCTACTGGCCAGGTGATGTGAAAACATGAGCTGCTCAAGTTTACTGCATGAACGACAAATGAACTACATGTCACGACCATGACATAAAAAATGCCTTGAAAATACCTAAAAATACTTACTGCAAGGTTATACAGTACGGTTGGGTCCAAATAGACAGTAGAAAAAAGTGTTGAATACACATTGGCTGAAATTATGGAGAAATGCATTTGAGATACTTCAGTCTAAAAACCTGCTTATTGACAGTGGCGCAATGCAGTAAGATATAGTGGAATGCACCATTGTCCTTTCATAAGTGCAAGTCATGGAGTCAGCCAAAAGTAGTTCTCCACCGCAAGCCTGTGTTTTCTCTCCAAACAGCCGCAGTCTCTGGCCTTTAAACAGCGAAAGAACCGAAAGAACTGCAAAAGGCTCAATGTGGCCACTGTCAAGATGAAGAAAAGTGGGGTAATCAGTCCCACACCAACATGTATGGTACTCTATTGTCATATTGTTATATTCTATACGCTTCAAACTGAACAGACTGAAGTTGACCCTGATGGAGAAAGTTATATGTAAATATGAATGACAGTGAGGGATAAGGTCGGGTAGTCTCTCCCTGTGGAGTTGCAAGTGAACTGTAGTCTGTGCCAAATGGCCAACACCATACTGTTCTGCCAATCTGTCCGAGCTTGGCTCTAAGATACGCCAGCGGACACTCTGAGGCCTGTGGTGGGTGGTTTATCATCGTTAAGTCCTGCACGTCAGTGGCTTTCAGACAGTTCCTTTGGGAACCACACGTTCTTCATCCTCACCTGTACTTTGTGCCTTACTCTAAACTGTCACATGCAGTTTTACCGTGCACGACATTATGAAATAAATGCGTGCGCCCCGTCCTGCGGACAGATTAGTTCTAGGACTTACAGTGAGAGTAGCCTCAAATAGAATTACTGACCACATAAAGTCAAATGTCAAGAGTTGTGCACTCACTTTAAATGACTGTTCATCACCCTGATGGATTTACTGGGAGGGGGAATCCTGTTTTTATTCTCAAATGAATCTGTTCAGGACTCTGATGGCGGCAATAAAGAATGACATATTTATCTTCAGGCTAGCTGGTTTGACAAGGACAGCCACAGTGAGTTATTACAGCACCCTGGATGGGGGCTTCAGCGAAAACGTGGCTTCTGTATTTTGTGGCGGTGACCTGCTGCACTACAGCCAAATGACCAGTTCTTTAATAGCGCAGTGATGTATGTCATGGTTGTATATTCTCAGTGTAATACAAAGGGACCATCAGAGTGAAATTATTAATCCAATAAAAGGAGATCAAACATTTTTTGCTCCACTCAAGTTGCACAGCCGGTGTGCCGTCTTGTAACTGACACTGACACCATTATCAAACTGTACACACTCCAGCCTCTGTCCTCGGTGCCTTATTAATGACAAGCGTCATTAAAATTTATCAGCCCCCATATGACTGCAACCTATATCATAAATCCTATCAATGATGGCGATATATATAACTGTAGTTTATTATGAATCTTATTTCATCGTTTTCCGTACAGGGCACAGTTATGTTGTCTGACCCGCTATAAATTAAGTCTCCTTAATTAACTGAACTGCGCTGAACAAATACTAGTTGCACTTAGGGAATTAAATATTGACTATGTATGCAAATCCTCGGTACATTCATTCGTCTATTCATCGTGAGAAACACAACACAGTTAGCAAAAAACAGACCAGAGACCAGAGATCTGTGCAATCAGTGAATGTTTTTACCACATAAGAGTAAAAGAAAATAATGTCAAAGTCAATTTCCCAGACTACAATACAGTATCAGTGCTGTGCCGCAATCAGCATACCTTCATTAACCATTGTACGGTCACTTGTTCTGCCATTTCCCCTGTACAGTACATAAACCTGTAATTGCCGCCTTATACCTACTGCCACAATAGAGAGAGGGAAACAGAGAATTGGACTTTCCCAATCTGCCTCGTGGTTCAGAAGAATGGCACGTTTGTCATTTATGTATATATTTCAAAGGGCGACTCCTGTAAAGCAATCCACCAGCATTCTGTGGCTCCTCGGCCTGTTCTGTGGGACCGCTGTGTTGTCTGCTCTGGCATGTGGAGTTGGAGCTGGGGAGTTAAATGGATTAATTACCTTTAAGGTCCTTTTGCGTCTTTCATTTCACAGACAGTCTCACCAGGGGCTTTTCAAATAGACCCCCCCCTTCCTAATGACATAATCACGTAATTAGGTGATTTTCAAATGGAATCGCCACAGAAGTAGGGGGTTAATTTTCCTCCTGGTCCATTCATCTGATTTGCTGGTGTTTTAGGTCACTAGTCCTACAGTGAGTTCAAAGGGAGACTAAAGGAGGTTGCATGACCAAACCTCCGAGGAAAGCACAGTGATGTGACAGTAAAACGACTGCATAGTGATTAACAATAGAGTACAGTGACTGGAATATTGGATATATAATGTGATGTATCATACATAAAGTGACACAAAACATTGTCGCTTTGCAGACAAAAAGTCATTTAAACTGAAAATGGACGCATGTTCGGCTTGATTAAATTTCTGGATCCGCAGATATCTGGATGTCCAGTCTCTTGACAAACAGTATTCTTGTTTGCAGTCAGCAACCAGCAGAGAGAGGTAAAGCTTGGTTTCCACAGCAACGGATGTCAAATAAAGATTTCCCCCTCTCTTGGAGATTCTGAGGTGACACGGCTGAAATGCTCTCCTCATTGACTCCAATCACGGGTCCAGTGCTCACAAACACTTGGGCCTGCGCGGCGCACTCTAATATGTGATGTGAAACACGAAGGTTTCCTCTGGTTAAGTCCACTGCAGGCCTTGGTGAGAACAATCGGCAGCTCTCCACAGCAAGAAGGCCTCTTTTCTCCACCCAGCCACGGGAGGAGAAGAAATCAGATAATTAAATGTGAGAAAACGGGCGTAGAAAGAGAGAGAGGGGATGGACCTTTCTGCACGGCTACCTTCCTGAGGCTACCTGCTCAGGCGTGGAGCTAGCGAGCGAGCTAGCCATGGTGGTATACAGCAAGGGCCCTGCAGCGTGGAGACGGTAACGGAGCAGACCGTGACAAAAAAGGACGGCACGGCCCCTCAATGCTCCACCTGGCAAACACAGACGGTTGTCAGGGACTGGCAAGTCAGGCATGTCCTCTTCAAGTGGCACCACGTCCATCAGGGGCCATTCTGAATGGGCCCTCTTGCTGTTTGCATGGCCTGAGCTCCAATGATATGCCTCACTCCCCTCTGAAAGTCCATAGACTGGTTTCACTGTCACAGCAACGGGAGGAGAGGTGTTGAGCCGGAGCTTTTGTTGGAGACAGATAATGGGAGAGAAAAGAAAGTGTTAAAAATGATTGTGTCTCTGTCGGGGCTCTGTGTCGAGATCCGTGGACTGAATCACATCATAATAAGGAAGTGAAGCAGAGCAGGTCCCTTTTTTATTCTCCTTCAACAAGACATGACATGGCGGCCATGTTTGGTCTCCTGGTCAAATATGTTTCCACTGTTGGACTAAGGAGGCTATTGTTGTGGAAAACATATAATACAGCTGAGAGAGTGAAGCCACTGAACGGATGAGGAAAAGCAAATAAGTGAATTTCCATCAAATATTGTAAAGAAAATTAAATATTGTAAAAATATTGTAAACACAAGAAAGAACTTTAGGCATTATACAGTAACTAGAGAGAAATAAAGTAAATTAAAAAAATATCTGTTAAACCATATACTATAACGTATATGTATAATGTGTTACCAGTGGCCCTATTATCTGCATTTTACATTTCTACTAAATAAGAAGAAGGCATTACTGTTCACTGTTCACTCACAGTAAACAGCTTCTCCACAGATAAGTGAAACCGGTTTCCCTTTAGACCTGGATTGATTATTAGTAAACTGATGGGGATGGAGATAAGCTAAGTATCTTTTTTTTCCTAGTGTTTTTCTAGTGTTTTTCTTGTCGGAGTCTGTTTACGCATGCTGCATGCTTTTGTGTGCAACGTCGTGTATTTGCACCCCGGTTCTCACATGAATACAAATACCTCTGTTAAGGGACAGCGAGAGCAGAGCTTTCTTCACTCTATTGACTGAAAATCTAGTTGTCTCATCTCTCTAAGCAGATGTCTTTCCCCAAGCATCTGTTTGTATTAGTACTGTAATTGCTGGTGATAATAAGCCCATTGATTCAGTATCTAAGGAAATAGTCAATCAGGGCAGCTCATTCGTCTTACTTTTCCTGACAGTTTTCCCCTCTAGCTAAACAGACAGTGCCAGGGCCTGGGCTTTGTTGACTGGATTGGAAAAGCAGACAGTGGTGGGTAGGGAATGGCCGACCTGTCGACTCGGAGTGAGTGATGGGATTGGTGCAAACACACCGGTGACCCAATGGCCCTTACAGCAGGCCCAAGGTGATAGATGTGTTGATTTGTTTATAGACACCTAAACCCATTCTCTGCCCTTTCTCTCTGTTCTCACTCACTTAGACTAAAGCTTTTCTCTCTTTTCCATTTTTTTTGCACTCATTTCTTTTTGTTTCTCTCTGCCCTCTCTTCTAGTCCCTCTGGTTTTCATTTCATTGAACGATGCGGCCAGCCCATTAAGGCTTAAATTGGCTTGGATAGTTGAGACCATTACTTTTAACAGATGCTTCTTTTACTATTTTCACTGCTATCTGACATAAATTAAATGCACCACTTGTTCCTAGATTCCATCATGTAATATTCTAAAATAAAATGAGGTATTAATTAATGTGCATGGAAATGTGTTTTATTTGTAAAACATAGGGTTTTTTTGTCGTTTGCAGACGTCTTCATGATAGAAACTGACTTAGTTTTTGAGCCAGCACTGAATGTTTACATATACAGTGTACATTTAAATACCCCATGCCAAGCTGGTTTTTAGGTGACACCCATCAGTTAATATGTTTTAAAATCTCTTAACATTCAGTTTCAAAGTAAGAGCACATTATTTGGACAACAGTCAGTGTGATCCCATTAGTTTCTCTCCATAAACCAGTAGCAATCTAAAGGTGAGTGAATTCTAAATACCTTCACCCAGTGGAATGAGAGTAAAAGTGAACCATGTCCTTTGTAGTTAATGATTGTCCCATTCAATGTCTAATGTGTCCAACTCTACGACTTCAGAAGCCATAATGTTGTCAGAAATAAATCACTGAGCGCTGGCCTAAACTAAATGTGTTCATTGGCCGAGGTTAAAGGGCAGAGCCACCCATTACTCTGTACTGCCAAAGGGTCATTATTGCCATGTCAGTGTTGTTACAAATGAGACTTTGTGATGAATCTTTTCCCACCACTTCAAACATGTTAGCTTGAATTGAAGCCCGCAACTGGATGTGCACTAAAGATGTTGCATTTTGCTCAATAGTAATTTTTAACAGGGGATCAAAGTTTGGTAAGAAGGAGTTAACAATTGGGGGGAAAAAGCAAAAAAATGCCTTGACTTTGATTAATATCAACATATGTGAAGAAGCTAGCGATCCAAAAAGTAAGAATATAAGAAAATAATATCATTGCATCTGGTGGCCAAAATCCTTGAATATGGACATGAGTGATATCAGTGTAGGGCCAAACAAATGATGGGAATAGGGATTTAAAAACATCCAGGAAAAGGTCGGTATGAAAAGAAAGTAACACACACACATTCAAACACACACACACACACACACAGAATCACAGGAGAGGAAAGAGGAGAGAGTCGAATTCTTTACGGCCTGTCACAGTGTCAGAAGCAAGTTCACGGTGAGCGTGTCTTATTATGCACGGCATCTGAAAACTGCGGTAAATTAGCAAAACATATGGCGACTTAATGATATCAATGAAGTGGCCATGAGGGCTGCCGTGGAGCAACAAATCTGTTAGATGCAGAGTGGTGTTGCTCACCATGCCCCACTGTTTCCCTCTGACTGATAGAACAAGCCAACGCTACGTCCATTAAGATCAATACACCAGCCATTATGATAGTAAAAAGCACATTTACCAGGGTTGTCAGGCTCATTATTGCAAGCAGATGGTAGCCCTTGCACTTACAATTCTAGACAAGGGAAGCAGTGACAAGACTTCAAATTAGAATCTATAATGCTAATGTATGGCCGACTGGTTCAGTGAAGATAAAAATGCATTATACAACACAAGACAATGAGTAGCCTACTGGACTATGCACCTTTTCATTTGGGTGCTGTAAAGTACATACAAAGAGATACGTATAGCATTACAGGTCACAGCTTACCTGCACAAAAAAGGACAACCACCCTGAACATACATACATACATATATATATATATATATATATATATATATATATATATATTTATATATATAATTCTTTTTAGTAAAACCTTGTTAATAGCTGTTAGTTCAATATCTTCCTACAGGACACTATAGGGTTATATAGGAACCTTATGTAATATAATCGGTATCACTGCATGCCCAAAAATAAAGATGATCTGTTGTCATGTTTAGCGAACACTGTTATTATAATCAAATGAAGAACAATAAATAGCTCCTTTTTATGAAATTATACCTTTCAAGGAATTTGTTAGTGAAATGATGATTTACATAAGAACAAAGAAATATAAATAAAATTAAGCACTAACAAAATAGAATTAATCAAGTCCCAGTACATCATACAGTAGATTTTTAAACGATGCAATCATAAAAAAAAATCAATGATGTTGAAAGACAAAAAAAAGCATCAGTTGTAAAAACACGGTGAAGCCCCCAAAGGACTGAATGGGGTGGAGGAGAGGAGTAGTCAAGTTGTATGGGTAAACAGTTTGGTAATCACTGAAGCAGCTGGAAGGATCCATAAAGACATTAACACTTCATTCACTCACTCTGGACATTAGAGACACCTAGAGAAGCCTCGCCAGAGCAATAATGCTGTGACAAATTCAGCAACAAGAGATCAGTGTTAAAGAGCACCACAGGGGCAGGAGCCTGGGAAACACTGTGTCACAGGGAAGACACACTGCGCCAACCGGTTGCAATAGCAGTAAACGCCAACATACTTACTAGTTTCAGAAGAATGGCACAATTGTTTCACAGTATCTGAAAACGAATTACAGCGTGATACATTTATTAATCTTTGAAAGATGTTTACTGGGTTGCCAAATATAGAGTTATCACTTTATCACTTCTGGAGAGAAAAACTCTCTGAAAGCTGAGATCAGAGACTTTCAGGGAAAGTTTGTTCCGGCATGACACTTCTAGTTTTTCTTTCAAGAGGAAGTCTGATCCGCTCCTCTTCATCCCGCTCTCCTCCTCTCTCCCTCTCTCTTTCCCTCCCTCCGGACACTCCAAATAGATGGCTAAAAAGAGATCTACTTAAAGCTGTCAGAGATTGTCGGAGCCAACAGCAGGGCCATTCCGCACGACCTACTCCCTGACCTGCTCTTTTCAGGGGTCACTTGTAGGATGCCTCTGGTGGGAGTGCAGGGTAGTCATGCACTGAATGACAATGTATAAACATATGAATCGCTCCCGCTCGCTCGCTCCCTTTGAATAGCTGTTAAGGAGCAGCTTCACATGGCTGCATACTTTAAGTGTTGTGCAGAAGGAAATAAAACAATAATATTAGAGTTTTTCCGTAATGCTGCGTTGCCTCAACATCAGTTTGATTCCTTGTGGTGGTATTTAATAATAAAGATGACATGCTGATGAGTTTGGTCTTAGGCGCTCTGTGGTTTGTCCCAAAGATCTTGAAGCAATAGGAGAAACACAGGAGAGCAACAACATTGCAAGACTAATGATCTGCTGTGACCTGTGGTGATCTGACAAGATGTTCAGAATGCACGTTTTCTACGTCAATACAAAGCCGATTTTACCCGTCATTAAGCCAGGCACTCCAAATCCATAATTGGCAGAGATATTAGCCCATAATTACTGACCTCATCTTGTAGGAGATTTTGAAAATTCACTCAGTTAATATGGCACAAATGATAAATTATTCCATTGCTTTGTGTTAATCATTACTGTGCAGTCATAAGGACTCGGCCCCAAAGCTCAATTTTAACATTAATGCCCAACCTCTCATCAATATTAATAGGTGCCTTTAGTAAGGGGCTGGTGTGTGTGTGTGTGTGTGTGTGCGTGCTTGTATGGGTGGATGGGGTTGTTATAAGGGAGAAAGGAAAGAGGAAGTATGAGACACATATCTTTGCCTATGACAGTGCAGGTGCATTGTGCTATAGTGTTAGACTCACTAACTGTAGTTACATAAAGGTGCTTTAATTACAGTACCTACATATTGAAATATTCGGTCTGTGTCTGTCTTTTTTTTTTTCTTCATTTAATCATTGTAGAATTAAATCCTCTTATTTTTTCTCTGTTATTCTTGATTGCCTCCATGCTGTGTGCCAAGATATCTCTTGTCTGACTCTGACAGATGTGAGTCAGCAGTCCAGAATTTCATGTTGGACTTGTGCATCAACATGAACCTGAGTGAAACGACAGCAAATAGAGCTGTGATGAATTTCTGTGAGAGTACAAAAATAATTTTTTTACCAATAATAAGACGTCAGTAATGAGACAAAAGAGAGAGTAAAGGGAGAAAAGAAACAAGTTGAGAGGTAGACAAGAGAAGGAAGGAGAGATGAGGGAAGAGAAGATGCTGGTTGGCCACTAGTGAGGGGGCCTGAGTTTGACAGATGCTTTCAGTGATGACCATCTGCCCTGAACAGCAGAGGTGCTGAACTGCAGGTTTTAAAGCTGCTCCTTCCAACCACTCCAAATGAAGCGGAGAAGAGGACCTCTGGACAAAAGGTTGCGCTGAGAGAGGAGCGAGGGCCATGCCATCGCTGTACAACTTTAATTTATGATGGATGAGATCTGAGGAAAGGTCAGGTGGTGATAAATAGGAGGGCGTTTGTCCCGGGAGGTCATCAATTATGCCGCGGCTTCCAACTTTCGATCTTGTGGGCGAAATGGATCTCTTCTTTGTAAGAAAAGTATCTCTCTGAAAATTGGAGTGTATTAATCAAATTGGTGATGAAGGTAGGAGTGGATTGTGGGAAGAATACCAAGTTCAATCTGAACCACGATTGCTGTAGTTTTGACGCATTGCTGAATCCTAAAACAGCACCGCGAGGTACAGCGCTGCGTCCCGTGAACCAAAACAGACTACATCATTGATTTACGCAACCTTTCTCAATGGCAATAACATATTAGCCTCCTTCTTGGAATTAGCAGTATGGCAAGAATTCACCTATGACACGTGTCTTAGGAATTCAGTACAAAAACATTAATATTCACCAAATCCTGACCGTAAAGTAAAATATCTAATGTGCATGTGCTAATGTATCTATGTATTATTTGATGTTTACAACCAAACTACATATTTTATAGACATTATCTGAATCCATGTCGACGTGGCTCTTAACACCCTATATTTCTTACAAACTGAAAAAAGGGTTAAATTCCATCCTGAGGTAATGAAGTACAAAAGTCTCTTCTTGAAAGAGCCAAAAGGAACAACCAGATCACAGTGGCTGACCTTTGACCGAGGCCACCGTCCTTTTATCATCA
Source organism: Trinectes maculatus (assembly GCA_016785345.1). NCBI lineage: Eukaryota > Metazoa > Chordata > Actinopteri > Pleuronectiformes > Achiridae > Trinectes > Trinectes maculatus. Next base: position 1,637,381 of record JAFBJQ010000105.1, read on the forward strand.
CTGTCCTTCCCCTTTTCTTCCCCTTGGCAAAAAACTGCCGCTCCTGGAAAAGTTATTAGCCCCCTGCTATTGTTTCACAAACTCAGCCCCGTAATGTAGAAAAGATTGAGATGATTACAGGACAGACTGAAGGAAGAGAGACAAAAAAAAGAAAAGAATAAAGGAAGATATGGGGTGATGGGACAGGAAGTAAAAGTCCTAATTCTTTCTTCCATGGTGGTATATATCAAACCAGAGTAGAAGGGGTAATGGTCTTTTTATTCAGCTGACAAGAAGCCAAGATGTCGAGCCCCCTTCCAATCGATGGGTCTCCATTGTCTCCCTTGCAAGCCCACATAGACAAAAAACCTTTACTTGAATTATCTGCTACAACCCCAAACAGCTGTTTTTAACACAGTTGAAAAGATAAAGAAATATATTAGTGGGGCCTCTGTAGCAGTTGTGACCCCAATGAAAATGTATTACCCCTGTGCCACCTCTAATTTCAGTCCCCAGCAGCTTTTACTAGCACTATGGGTTTTTAATTGGAGTCTCCCATTGTGTTTTTTGACTTAAAATGGGCCATTCATTCTATTTAAATGACCCAGCATGTGAACTAGAGAGGCTGTTAAAGGTGCAACATTATACTCTTACCGCAGTGCTAACCAAAATTGTCCGATTCACAACAAAGCAGCTGAATGATTGTTTTTAAAAAATTAACATGGTAATTTCTAATTACTCATTTAAAAAAAGGAATATTTAATTTCATTTAAAATTGTTCAACGCCACGCTATAAATTTTAATTTGTAAATTAAAAGGGTTTGTGTTGTTACTTATTTAGTTGTGTATCTCGGGTATTTTGTTCCCAGACCTGTGTTTTTTCCTCAATAGTAGTGAGTGATGAATTTCGAAAACATTACATACATTTCCACTGTCACTTTTAATTGTGTTTATCTCGCTTCCCCACCTGCTCATAAGTCTTTGTTTGCAGGGGGACATCTTGATTGTGAGAAGCCCGGCAAGAAAGCTAACAAAAACAGCCATAAACCCTGGGTCAACACTCATATTTTCTGTCTGACTTACCATTGCCATAAACATCTCCTGTGAAAACCCAAAAGACAATTCCACACAGAAAATAACAAATAAAAGATTTACAATCAGAAAAAAATCCTTTTTGGTCATGCACTTGAACAAGGGTATGCAGTATTGGACGTGCTATTATTATTGTCACCACCCCAACCCCCTTCCAATCAGCAAAGAATGGGGGTGGAGGTGGTTGTGGAGGTGCCGTGAGGGGCTCCACTCCTGCCTCTCTAGTCCCAGGGTATGGTGTAGGGGTCTCCTAAATGTGCCATGTCGTATTGATCCATATGATCCTTCAAAAAAAAAAAAAAGAAAAACAGCCAGACTAGCACTTACACACTACCCCAGCTGAGTAAGGGCTATTGCTGCACTATGAAGTTAATCAATTGTCTCTGTATGGAGCGGCTTGCAAAATGAAACAAATGACTCATCCTCAGGACTCAACTACCTGATTTTCCTTTTTCTTTTTTTATTTGCATTTGAGATGATGTGAAACATTTTTTCCTCTGTATTTGTTAAGGACGATATGTGCAGAGATATTTTCTTCAGTGAAGTGCAAAAGTATGCTGCAATGAAATCCTATTACAGAAAAGCATACACATACAGGACATGAAAAACAAACAACAACAATTAAGCTTAAGAATCTCCATGTTTTTAGGATGTTATGTAAAACAGAGAGGTAATGATTAGGACTTAGTTCGCTGCCAGTTGTGCCTCATGACATCAATTATTTGACATTTTGAGCTTTAACCAAAGCCATGTATGCTCTGATTAGCGATCCAATAACCTCCCGTTGTCTGCAAACAACATTTCACTTGCTTCTACTGGAATCTGGGTTTGGTTCTTTACAAAAACACCACGCCTTAGCTACCACCGCTTGACACAGATTTACTTCGGCTGACTAAAACAATTTCTCGTCTGCAAAAAATGACAATCAAAACAATTTCTGTTCTGAGATATGTTATTTCACCTCGTCAACCAGATGCAGAAATCCCAGCAGAAAACCAAATGGAGCCTGAAGGAGAATTTGGTTGACCTCAAAACTTCTTACACTGTGTTTGTAATGTTTTGGCCCTACACATAGGAGATACAACCGCAGGTCTGGTCACTGTGTTATCTAACAAGTTTATTTCGCCTTGGGAAACATGGAGATAGAAAATAATGTTAAAAAAAAATAAATAAATAAGGAGACGAGTTTTCAGAACTACATGTCTGCTTTGGAATCGCAAGAACTCGGGTTCAAGATGTCATCCTCAGACTTTGGCTGTGCAATGCCAGCAAAGGAGGGAGGGAAAAGATGAAACTCGCAGCTCTTCATTTTTCTGAAAGCTTATATGTGACCCACTGATGAAAAGTTCTTCCTACGGAATTAAGTTGAATGTCCAGCCTTATCTCTCTGTTGGAATTTCTCTTATCACCTGGAGGGAAGCGAGTGACAGATTGATGCAAGTTCTTACCTGAGCCTCCCCACGTACGCTCTATATGTATCCTGCAACGGACAGATACTGTTAGTGCGCCCGGCTATTTTATACTTAGACCTCTGAAAAGCTGTTGAGAGACGGGGGTAAGAGAGATAGTCCCGGGCATCCGTGTGCTTGGGTGGGAGGGGGATTCGGTTTCAAGAGATGCGGCGCTTTGTCTGCAGACCATAATGTTGCTGCACAACATACGGCCCTATTCAAAGTATTATAGGAACATATTTCACTTCTTTTGAGGATTCGTTTTCAGTGCGGTTTCCTTCCTCTGGTTTTATGATATCTTAATATATCATAAAAAAATGCACGAATTAACAGTGCACACATGTGTTTAAAGAATATTAGGCTTTATTATCTTGATTACTTTTGTTAATATTTTTCTAGTTCAGAACTCAAGTTTTGAATAATGACATCATAAGTTCGAAAATGCTGCTTGAGCCAGCTGGTGGAATATGACAAAAGAGTGGGTACAAAAGAAAATAAAATGGTACATATGCTTTGCCCAGTGTGATTTCAGAATATTGACTCTGTGAGACGTTGTGATTTGATGCATGCTTAACCAGCAAAGTAGAAGTACATTCGATCCAAACTTTTGCACTTATCAAATAGTTTTGTGTTTTGCTTTTTTTCCACATACCTGTTTCTAATAAAAACATAAGCAGATCCAGTCAGACAGTGTATGGTTTAAATTTGCACTTCGATACTGACACCCAAATGTACTGGAAGTGACTCTTAGCTCAGGTTGACTTATATCCTCAAACGACCTTAGATGCAGGAAGAGCTGTAGACAGGCACATGGTGAACACATTTACTTGCGTGCACGCACGCATGCACACACGCACACACACACACATAATGTTTTAAAGGCAGAAAAATCTGTAGAGACTTAGGAACTGGCACAAATTTCAGTCTACATAAACACATTACATTAGCATATGCTATGTATTAGTGGTCTTAGGCATGCTTTACCTATGTTAAACTTTGTATCACTCCATTTGATTTTTTTTTACATAATCTTATTATATTTGGCAGCTTTATTTTGGGCACAATAACATGAATTGGAGGATAAAAATATAGTCAGTAGCGATTAATGTAAATCAAATGTGATAATGAATAAAAGCTCTGGACTTTCAAGTCAAGCAACATGAGTGCACAAAAAATAATGGCAGCTGTAAATACAATTACTTGAGCTTTTGACAGACAATCAAAAAAACATTTAAATATTAAAAGCTATTTTGCTCAGTTCATTAACTCAAATGAAAATGCTGCATTTATCATTGAATCTATATTTGCACGGCTATAGATTTACCAGCTATAATCCAAGCTCTGAATTGATTGCTAATGTCCCCAGGTTGCAGAAACTTAAGAAGCCTCTGCCATCCTCTTTAAGATGCACTTGAACCGGCTGTGGGTAACGCCTGATTAGTCAGCCTGCCAGAACAGCTGCAGACAGCCTTATTCGCTCATAAGAGTGCTGACTGCATGCCCCCGAAACCGGGACCACCAATTACTGTATGAGAGGTTATGATCCTGCAATGAGTACCTCTGTTTAAAGATGCTTTGGGAGTATGGATCATGGCAGTTAAGGTCTCCACATTCACAAGTAACTTTATAACCTTTGTGAGCCGTGAGTAGAGTTAAACTTCTGACTTGCACACCGTGAGATCCATCCTCTTAAATCGTGCAATAACTGTGAAGCTTGTACTCTGTGAGCCTGGTGTAGAGTTTTTTTTTCTTTTTCTTTTATAATTATAGTGTTTGAGTGCACTGACATGTGTGATATTTGAGAAAACTGCATTATCAGTGATCAAAACTTGACATCCTGACTGTACATCGCGAAGTGAAGTGAGTGCTTGTGTTGACCTCTGACCTTACACTAGTCTGAGGAGATCAGAACAGCTGAATACATCTAAAGCTAGGGTGCTGAAGCCGAATCCCTTTCGCGGAGCTATCGGAAAGATCTGCCTCCTTCTGCATACCAAGACGGGGCTTTCAACTCTGCCTATAATCTGCACCTGGACAGTGTTGTTCTACTTGTGGGCTTATCGGGGAGAAGTCATACTTTTTATCATTCACCAGCTGCAGCCAGGACATGGTTTAAGGCAGACGGGGTCTCTGTTATCGAGAGAATATATCTCGGTGTCTGATGCCAGGGATTCAGAGGGGAAACAGTGACGTTGGAAACCGGTGTGATGGATCATGTAAAGTCTGGTATTTTGGTTGGAGAATCAAGTGAGAGAACACACACAGTATAGCTGAAATATTAAAAGGATCGGGTTAGTTGTCGTCATTTCCTGGTAATTAGAAACAGTTTTCGTAACAGTGTAATATTGAAAGTGAAATATAAAAAATGGTGCCCTTTTTCACCTTAGGTGACTTTATACCTTTACACCTCAAACATCTTTAGTGTGTTAACCCTTTTATGTTTTGAGTTGAATTATTCAATTAATAAATAACTAAATGTCATTTTTTCAAAAGTCGAACACAAACTTGTCAATATTTTACAATAGTTACTTTTTAATGTAAACTCTCATTCCAAGGACTGTGTGTATAACGAAATTAAAAATAGCGTCAGGTGTCTAAATACTGCGTTACAGTTTAGTCCTGTTTGACAGATCATCCATCTTGATCGTATTCAGAGACCACAGTACCTGTAACCTATATTCGAGTGAATCTACCCATTCTCTCATGGGCAGAAAAGTAGAGAGAGTGAGCGAGAGATCCATCAGGTGATGTATTACCCTGTAGGCATTGTAATTTGTTATATAAGCTTCATGTAAGCTCAGCAGCAAGATTAAAGACCTCCAGCTCAATGTATCAGTCACCCGTCAACTGCTGGGTCAATTTCCCTTTAACCCTTGTTTTGTGGTTCATAACCCTCTTACAAATATGACACTGTCAATCAAAATGTAGTGGCTGAGCATTCGCTGACGGGGCAAGTGTCCTCTTTGGCCATGTTGAAATGCGCTTGTCCACCACAATGAAAAAAAAGATACTAACATGCGTTGCTTTCGACATTTATTTTACCCTTTTCCCACCTCTTTATTTTCAGAATGATATTCCAAAAAATGCTCAGCTCAGCTCAATGAAGAAATCAAATTGAATTCCAAAGCCCTTGAATTATTATTTCTCATTACACGCTGAGCGTTGTGTGCGCTGCTGGTTTGCCTCCCAGTCAGTTTTTCTTGGATTTGGGAAACAGGCATCTTGAGCGGCTCAGTAGTCATTAGCAGCCAACAGACATTGGGCGCATTACACATTGTGACATAAATGACTAAATGAATCAGCACATCTATTAAAGGGTGTGTTCCCTCCATGGTGCCGTGAGACGAAAAGCCCATATTTTGTATGGAATCCTGATGACTGCAGTAGGTGTGCATTCATCACGGATTATTGGGGACTTAATTTAATTGGGCTGAAGCGATTGCCTGTAAATCACATTACACTGTCATTTCTCTTTACGGCAAAGAGACAAAAGCCCCCGCTGGCTGTGACTTGACAAGACACCAAGGTGGGTGTTCCAGCAGGCGGCTGTATTCCAACGACGGAAAGATGGAGTAATGGGGATTAGAGCTGTGCATTTATAATTCAGAAATAACGCTTTTGAATATCAATAATGGAAATGACTGTGAGCACAGTGAGAGCCGTTATAATGTTTGATTGTTGTCATTGGATATCTGCTCAGGCTGCCGTTGTAGCTCTTTGTCTAAATCCAGTTAGCGTGGTGATAAACTGTGGTGTGATGGTGTTTACTCTGGAGTGGCGGCGGTGCGGCTGGAGGAATGCTCTTATCGCTGTTATTGCCGCCAACTGCTTCACGCAGTCGGCGAACAAACTGGCCGGGAAAATAAGAGCTGACAGTGTTCAGCCCCCTCAGGTGGCTGCGGCCTCATTCCCTCGGCTAATGTCTATCAGTATGGCTCATTATTCAAATGAGATGAATGGGATATTGTCAGGCAGCGGGAGTCGGGTGGCAGTGTTATTTTGACCTATTGTAAATGTCGCAACCTTGCCCTGGTACCTTTGCTCGCTGCGGCTGAGGCTGCTTGGTGTAAATAATGGCCCTTTGGTGTTGAGCTTTTTATGAGATGCTTCTCTATAAATCAGCGCGGCTCGGTCGCGACATCAATTTTAACACGGAGAATTGACACCTGGCTAATTTACAAGAAGTCTGTGAAATCGAAAAGTGATGAAAGACTCGTTGTCACCTTGTTGAAGCAAATGCGGTGAATAACACGCTCGTCGTAACGCCACGAGGCCACCGCCATTGAAAGTGACGACCGTCACTATGCAAATGCTAAATAATGGCAGTCCTCTCATCTGGAAATGACCCACTGTGCAATGTTTAGAAAAAGAACTTTAAACTTAAATTGGATGATTTAAAAAGTGTTGTGAGCTTTTAAAAAAGCAGGACTAAGGAAACTGCAAAGAAGCGACAGCGTATGCTGCATAGGCCCTCTGTATTGAAAGGAGGCCAAGTGTATTGTATCCCATAACCTCCTGTTATTGCCACACAACACAGGCGGCAGTGGCGGCCCCAGCCACTATGATGGAGCACCCTTCTCCTCCTGAGAAAGAATGTTTGCTTACTATTTCATCATCCCCCGGGGCCACAGGAAAATAAGCCCATCAGTTGTCATTGTGACAGGATAAAAATGGAGCCGTCATATTTCAGTAACACAATGCATGCGAAGGGAAGGAGAGAGGGGGAAGACTGAGAGAGCAAGCGCCATCAAGCGCCATCACCATATCCAGCAAATGAATTATGGACCGGCTTCTTTCTCACGCAAAGACTATAAGTTAATATTATCTCCTCAGGATAATTATAGCAAAGTTCAATTACTGACCCAGCGTTACCGTGTGGCCCCGCACCGCGGGTTCTGACACACACCCCGTTTACACACTTATCTTTTCACTCCAACACAGTAAATCTGCATCATGGCAGTGATTTATCTGCTGGTGCCCGGTCCGTTGCTCCACCACCATTCTTCTTCGCGTACAACGATTGGCCCGGGTCCCCAGAGTCCCCTTGAGCTTAATGTAAGCTTTTCTTTTTACACTGTGTTTTCGGACCAATTTGTGTCCCCCCTTTTGTCTTCAATGAATGGGGTAGAGGTCTGGGGATTTTTGAATTTACTCTACAAGATGTATGACCCCGTGATTGCTATATGCGGGGGCTCGTGAACTCCACTCACAAATCCTCTGGGTGCACCGTAACACCAGCATTGTGTAGCACTACCCCGAGCTCTTGACAATACCGCTCTCAAGCACGCATCTTGGATGTTCTGTGCGGGAACCTTGACAGTGACTGCAATTGAAATCAACATATTGTCTTGTCAGTGTGAAAGGCATCTTATGGGCTCTGTTAGCGCTGGGTTGTATCTGTGTTCTTGAGAATGGCGCTGATGGGCTCCGAGGGAGCAGGGCGAAGCCGCGAGCCGCCCCAGAGACATGTCCCCAAGTTCACCGAGATAAATACGTGGACAAAGTAAGGGTCCACCTCCAAGGACGTGCAGCTGCGAATGCTAAATTTCACATAATGGTAACTTTAATTTATCACCATGAATAAAATTATTATTAACTGCATTTTTTATTGTATATTAAATGTATTAGCCTTTCTACACATTTAGCCGCACATCAAAATCATTTTTAACCCTACTATATTGATGTGCTTCTTACTTTATGAAATATATATTTTTTTTAGTTCAGAAATTCACACTCAGCACAGATCATTTAACCAATAGAATGTGCAGATGTGCCAGATAAGTCAGTGTTTAGGATGAAAGATCAGAATGACACCAGATATATACCACGACTACATGCAGTCCTGACGTGTTTGAACATAATCACTCCCATCAAACATTAACAGTATGAAGATGTGGCAAGCGACTCCGAGGATGTCTCTTGTGTCCCCGGCGTTTCTGTAGGTTGGCGAGAATTATATCTGGAGGATTAAATAGGAATATCAAATTAGGAAGCATATATTACAGAACAATATGTAAGTCAGCCATTTTTATATCACACAGACTCTTACTCCTAGTGTGACATTTGATCTACAGCATATTATATCCCGTGCTCTGTACCAGGCTATTTGCATAAGAATTGACTGTCTGCCTACTAAGCAATGGCCCTGCTTAAAGACTCAGCTGAAAATGTGTGCGTGTCACGAATACGAACATCTAAATCAAGTCAGAGTCTCACCCTCATATTCCGCAACAATTATTTGGCAACTCCGCGATAGTCACATTCAAACAAATCAAATTTCATTTTTATGAGACACATGTTAAAGAGGTGTACACTTTCAGTAATTATTCTGTAAACCCGGCCCCGTATTTTCATGCAAATGCATTAGATAGTGACACGTCGAATATGAAATCCAATTTGTTGGTTATGAAACACATGTAGGGAAGAAATGTGTACACTAATTATTTCTGGGGCGTCCTGCTCCCACCCCCCTCCCCCTCGACACAACCAGTTCATACACAAACTGAACTGGATATTACATTTGCTTAAAACTCAATCATGAAAAATGAAGACTCGATTTGAGAAATTTTAATAAAGATAAGTTGCCCCTATCATTGAATCAGGGAATGCTAATCGGCGCTTTCATTCGGGTGGCGGCAGATAATGTCACCCTAGCTTGAGGCTCTTATTTTGCAATAAAGCATTTACATTCTAATGATTTTATTATAGCTTATACAGGCTGTCAGCGACAGACCAACTGAGCTGCAGCCCCTTCCTCCCAGCCTCTCCCATTCAAATCGCCTGGCAAATTGTATCAGCTATCAGCTCAGAGTGCTTTTATCAAGCTGGCCCAGTGGCAAGCCAGGGCCCACCACAATGAGATGTCTATTGCTTGAAGAGTCTGTATTTAATCATTTCTGCTCGCCGGTATTGTTCTGCTTACAGTGCATAAATAAGTGCTTCAAATAACCCTGGAGTGCCACTGACAATGAAACAAAGTATCTGTCTTATTTATCTTCCTTGCATTCTTCACCGCGCCCCCTTATATATTTATAAACTGTATATATTTTTTTCTCTCTGCGCCACTTTCTTTATTTGCTGCAGGCAATGTTTCTTATTCACTCACCTACCATCTTAGAGCAGTCTGAAATTACTCACTGATGAGCAGAAAGCTCATGAGATATAGATAACCAAAGAGCACTTTTGAATGGCAAAAATCGGTCAGAGAATTGTGCGGAACTAAAAACAGGATTGGACTCGGGCCAGGAATTGTTTAATCTTTCTCTCATGGAGAGAAGAGTGAGAAATGGTCATAAATATATATAGGCTCACATCACTGTACAATGACCCATATGCATTTTATATAGTGCATATACAAATTGTATTTAGTCAAGTTTTGGGAATAATTATTGTCAGTTGCAACAACACAGTCATTGTCATAGCAAAGCTTGCATCCATTTTCCAAATAGATTTTGTCGTGCTTTAAAAACGTCACACTGTATCTGACTGTGGAAGAAAAAAAAAATCAATATAGTTTATTGTTAAATATTGATCTTTATTTACATTATGTGTTATAGCTGGACATTATCAAAAAACTGACTACAGGAATTAAACGACCCTCTTTTATTTGTCACACTGTTTTTTTTTTTTTAAAGCTGTTTGTCAGTTGATTCTGGTTTCAGGTGATGTGGATAATGTAGATCACAATAATGAGATACCATGTGTTCAGTTTCCACCGCGAGTTAATGGAACAAATTTAACGTTGCACTCGTGGGGACAAAGACCAAGTCTGTAACAAGATCTGTAGCTCTGTGGGTATGTTACAGTGAAACTCTCTTTGGTCATGTGCAGCCCGATATTACATTAACCTACAGTAATATAAAGCATTCACAGTAAGAACTATTAGTGTATTCTAGTCAAGATATGTTTTTATTTCATTTAGCTAGAAAAAGTGCTATGACCTTAAATATTGTAAGATGAGCAGGGGCAACGGCTTATTATTACACTATCCATAAACAGGCACAATGAGCTCTGGGCATCATTAGTCTTACTCAATGTATAAGCAAGTCATAATGCGTTACAAAAAAGAAAAAAAGAAAAGTATCTATGTCAAACTAATTATTGTTGTTCTGCTGCTAATGTGTTGTTTTCGCTTGGGACTGGGACCTCTCATGTCTCATCATTGTCACACAATCACAGGTGCCCGTTCAACACTGAGAACAGCAATGACGTGATGCCCTCCTCCATGTCCCTCTATAGTTTTCGGGTGTTCTCACACAGCGCCTGGCCATCGCTGACTGTTCAGGGTGGACCCATACCCACGGCAGCGCGGTATTGTGTTCCAAGTTTAACAAGAGTGCTTTGAACTCACTTTGGAGTTGAATCACCTAACCCCAGGGCAGGTTTGTCACCGTAGCCTCATGTATCAACACGAGACAGAGAATGCCTCAGAGGGACTTTGACTAATTGGGGGGGTTAAACCGCTGTTCATGAATCTCCGGCTTGATCCTCTCAAAATATAATGAATCGGGGCAGGTTTTGAAAAGCCAGGAAACATTTCTTGTGACCTTAGTTGTGAGGCGTTATACTGGGAGACATGACCGTAAACCCATCCCTCTTTTCCTAGGGCAGTTAAATACCTGCCATTGTGCACCATTGTCCTGTTATTGCTGTTGTCCCTTTTTCTTTCAAACGCAATTCTTTATTTTGGTGTATATTGTTACTCCAGAGGAGCTCTTTTTATCCCGAAGGCAAACATCAAACTAAGAGACAATATCAGCTCCACAAAAGACCTCCAAACTCCATTATGTTTTTTTTTTTTGGTTTCTGCTTCTGTTTGCTTTCCTTGTCCTCTTCTCCAATCTTTAGGAGAGTATCGCAATTTGCTTGCTTCCTTTAAGAGAAGGTAATGAATGAATGCCGGAATCATGCGATTAAATGAGCTCACTTAGTTCATATTTATACAATGGAGGTGTTGACTGAATTAAAAATATCAATTGTCTTAGCTTGATTAAAAACAGCAGTAGAGCAGCATAATTTGTTAAATATTCCTACGAATTTGTTTTTCCGAAAATGCTGGCACCTTAACCATCAAATACAATGAGAAAGAGTTCCATTGTTACTGATTTTACCATCAGGATTTGATGTCAGTCCCATGGAACCTAAAAAAAAAAACAAAAAACAAAATTCACATTCCAAACTATTTTAGGGATCTAACATAATTTTTCAGTTTCCCACATTTTAACAGCTTTAATTAAAGTGACTATGATTGCTGGTAAATCTCTTCTCTTTTTGGTAGTAGACATTAAAAAAACATTTTATATGAAGCTGTTTATCCCTTGCTGTGAGCCAAAAGTTTAATTTAGCATCAAAACCACAAGATGAGGTCACCGTATCCCTTGTGAATAGTTGGCCTTATAATATTATATTATTATTATATATTCAGTCCCGTGTTAACCTAAACATTTGTGCACATTTGGGTTCAGAGTCATTATGCGGCTTCAATCTGTCTGTCAGCTCACTGAGGTAACAGGTAATAAAAATAGTTGGAAGTCACAATGATAAGCCGACAGTGCAGCGGAAGATGAGAGCGTTTTAATGCTTGGTAAAAAAAAAAAAAGTGGGTAAAATTTTCATTCGCCAGACTTATCCACTGTCCTTTCAGTCATTGCATTATTCACTGTGTGTTCATTTCCTGTTGATCAGATTGACTGTTTGATGTATCCCCCTAACTTGACACAATGATGCTGATAAAACAGTGGCAAATTTACTTATTCTGCTGACAGACAGCAATTTGGTGGGAAATGAAGTTGTCTTGACGACAGTGCCATATTACATACACACCCTGGCAAATAACCTAGTTTGAATAATCACCGCCACTGTCTGTTTAAATGATTTTTATACCCATTTTAAAGGAAGCCTTTGATGTGATTTGATATGTGAATACTAATTCCCCCATCATGAGAGCGAGGTGGTGAGAAAGTGGAAATTATTTCAGCGTTATAATGTCAGTCAATCCTCTACCACACCTACCCCCATTATTAACTGGTAATGATTGAGCTACTACAGCCACTACACTGCCTTCAGTGCTGCAGTGTGCAGCACATTTGATTTCACAAAGGTTGTGCCTGTGCTTTAATCTCATTGTTTTGTTACTCGGTGCAGAATATTCAGTGTGGAGGAAAATGTGAATGAGCGTTGTTGTGTCTGTCCGTGTTGTGTTTTTCCCTGGGGGAAGAAAAAGGCAAGAAAAGTCCCGTCTTTAATACCCATCTCAAAATACCAAGAAACAAGACAGTACACACATATATATGTATACTAAAAATATATACGTATAATAAAAAAGTATTTAATATATATATATTGATCAAACAGGTGAAAGCAAAATTTTAGATTTTATTCTTAACATAACTTTAACTTAAACTTTGAAAGCATCAGTGAATCCACAGACAAATGCCCTTGTTATCCCTCACTATGCCTCTGTTTTACATAGCACAATGTCCTAATACATGATTTAAGGAGCTTTCACATATCACATGCATTAGGATAATGGAAGTGAATGATAAAAGTTTCAGTAGCATTAACATGTGATGCATAAAATAAAAGAATGAGAGAAAGGGTTCAAATAAGACTGTTTAATAAAAACTACTTTTTTTATATACCAATCATACATTATTTATTTGGTATATCACATTTATTCAGTTTTTCACTTGGTGGTCGCATGTGAGAGAAATGTTTCTAATGTCTGCAGTTGAAAGTGTTTCCTAGAATGTTGGGGAAAAACACTGATGCGTTAAATGCAATTCAATGTGCAGCACTTGTTTTGCTGATAGCATTATGCATCCCAACAAGATAATCTTGACTATGAACTTTGTCCTGGAATTTGGTCAAAAATTTCTAAGCCTGAAAGATGTTGCTTAAATATATTTTTAATTCACAATTTTATTCAAACGGAGAGAAAAATATAAGCTCTTTTTTTCATGAAAGTGAACCACTTAAGTACTAATAAATTCTACACAATTTACAACTATTAAGTAATAGAAGTGCTGGGTTTGGCTGCATTCAATGACTGGAATTCTTTTTTTTTTAAATATAACAAAATGTCAATTACCATGATATTGCAGCAACTAAGAGTTTAACCATCATATTGTGACACGACTCTAGCCAATTGAGACAAAACTTCTCTGTGGGAAACCCATGTGGTGAGATCTCTACAAGCATTAGTACTTCATTTAAGGTAGTAGTAGCATCTTGAATATTGATCCGCTGTAGCTTCATTAGCTGGGAACTGACATCTCAGATTGATGTCTCTTTAAACTGGGTCCTGGTCAGGGATACCTGGGGAATCACACTATTGACTTTGGACTGTTTGTGCTGCTAGGCCTCTGGAGACTTTGTGTTAGCTTTAATGGGATCCATCAATTCAGCTTCCCTTTTAATAATTATTGTTTTACCATCCGCAAGAGACTGCAGCGTCTGAAGTTGGTTGTTTATTTATTTATTTATCGTCACTGTTGCCTGGAGACAACGCCGACTCTCTTGTCTTGGTTTCTGCATAAGGGATTTGCAAATTGTGGGCTTTTGTTTTTTGTTCATTTCATCTAAGTCATGACCAGCTTCCCCTTTCTGTCTGTTCTACCAAAGAACAATACACAAGGGATGATTACAAAGCAAAAGTAAAATTCCATATGAGTAATCCGGAAATCCCTTCTCAGTGATTTGACGTCATTAACCTGTATATTGAAGACAGAGATCAAGCTTTTCCCAAAGATTTGCATTGTCTAATTGAAAGACTGTGCAGCTTTGTGTGAGTGACAATTGATTTTCAGACACTTGATGCCAAGAATCACGTTGTTGGTCTTAACTGTGTCTTTGATTTTTCTTTGGTTTAACACATGGTGACCACAGCAAGTTGAGACACATAAAAGCACAACCTCGCAGACCTTCAAGTTCACCTTGTAAGGTGGGGGAGGGGCAGCGAGTTGCCTCAGATGGCTCTGAAAAGGCGTTTGGAGAGAGAGAGAGAGAGAGAGAGGGAATGACAGAGTGATAGAACCAGAGGAGGAGAATTAAAGAATTAAGTGATCTTGGTACATGATGAAAAGGAATGCTTATGTTAAGTACATTGATCAGCTGCTCCACTACAGCGCGCCCACCCTTTGCCCCCTGCCATATCAATACATTGAAAACATCATTTGTATCAGCAGTTGTTTCTTTAATTAAGATCTTGACCAAATCTTTGGTATTGATCCATGCCATTACCTTATCGACGCTGTCTCGCCAAGCTGACTCAGTGGCTTTCTGCTATTGAAATGACGTTGCTTCGGGGTACAGAGTGCACCACTGTTTTATGTCATATAAGCAAAGCCGCGTCTTTGTCTGCCGTCGGAACGGGCTATTCAGGGTAAGTGGTACAGACCGGTATTGACATCCCTTCGTGTCACTTAACAAAATTAAACATGTGGGAAAATGGCCTGCGATTGTTGACTTCCTGAGGGAGTCAAGCATTTGAATCTAGCAGACATGTGCTTTTACACTGCTTAGCAGCATTACTTTCATTATTAAATGATACAGGCAAGCTATATATATATTTTTAAATGCTACCAATGGGCAATGCACTCAGATGAAAATAAAGGTACTGGACTGCAATGGACTGCAAGAGTCTACCTTCACAGTCTTTTCCCAGGAGTGCGACTATAATTCCCTCTGAAATAGCCCTTCAGTACAGTGTACAGCATTTACTTCATCATCATTAAGAATCTATTCCACAGTCATTACAGTG
The DNA here is from genome assembly GCA_016785345.1 of Trinectes maculatus. Taxonomy (NCBI): domain Eukaryota; kingdom Metazoa; phylum Chordata; class Actinopteri; order Pleuronectiformes; family Achiridae; genus Trinectes; species Trinectes maculatus. The sequence continues at coordinate 1,652,663 of JAFBJQ010000105.1, forward strand.
ATTGATACTGCCATTGAAACCTCAAAGGCATATTTTCTATACTGAATATCCCTTTACTTGGATCTCGTCCCTGTCTAACTGAACAATGACACATTTTTCTGTTATCTGGGTTTTAGAGAGCTCATTCCGACAACAGCCAACTCGAGCTCCCCTCCAGCCCCCCACCGCACCCTCTCCACTTCTCTGCCTCTCTCTGGGGCGTCTGCGTGAGCCGCCTGGTGTCTCCTCCCCAATCCAGCCCCTCACAAGGCATGCACGCTACAGGAGATGCTTGTGCATCCACAATGCCTCGCAGAGCCTCAGGTGAGGTTTCTCAAGAGCCCACCGCCTCGCAGGCGGCCGTCAACACGCACCCAGCCGGCGTCCTGCTGAACACTGCCAGTCAATCCCACTTGTCTCACCGCGTGAAGCAGTCCAGCATCCACCCACCTGATAAAATGCACAGCTCCCCTCTCCGTCGCTAAGCCCCTGAAGTGTTAAATATGTTTCGCCCAACTCGACCCCCACCTACCCCTGCAGGAGCCCCCCACATTACACCCCTGAAAACCCCTGAAGAAGAGCATTTCTTTCTTTATTTATTTTTTCTCTAAGGGAGAAAGGATCGGTAGAGGCTTTGCATCTCCATGGGCATTTTCGACAACGTCTGCCTCGCTCCGATTGCAACCACCACAAACAAATCCAATAGCCACCGCTAATCTGATCATCTCATCCGCAGCACTTTTCATGCTGGGTTCCTCCCTCAGAACCCCTTGTACTAGTTCCAGTCTGGGAGTGTGTGATAAGACACTGGAAATTTAGTCATCATCTTCAGCGTAAAGGAGCTCAGAGGCGGGATTATGATATTCCTATAACCTTACATTGGATATGGACAGGGCCAGCTCCAAGCACGGATACAATCCTGTACATAGCTGTCTGTCCGGCCCCTTTTTCTCCCAGCTTCATCCACCGCCTCTTCCTTTTTAAAAGGTTGACTTTACAAGATTAGTGCACGCCAGCCGTCATCATGTTAGCAGAGATAGCGGGGAGAAAACATAGTGTTTATCGTTGTTGAATACATTTTTCCCATTCTGATAAGAGGCCCAATAACGAAAAACGATTAATTCTACTTTTCTGCTGTATTGGTTTAAAAAGAAAACATGTGCAAGTTAAAATAGATCTCCGAGATATGTTTATTCTGATGAGAAGCTTTGAGGGCTTTTGCAATTGGCCTGCTAAGATAGAAGACTTGAGAACGGCAAACATTTGTGCGAGTAGATATTTGGGAGATTATTCTGAATGCTTACGACACGCAAACTGAGACGAGATAAAAATCACGCCTTCTTCCCCACAGGCCTAATTTTGCTCAGGTTGGCACATTCAGATTATCTGCACTGCAGAGATGAGCACTTGAGATGACTCTTTGGCGTTTGCGGGTGCCAAACAAATCAAAACACCATGTTCACATTTCGCAAAAGCATGTGTCTCATTTAGTTTGGCAGTTGCATGTGACTCGCTATGCAATTATTGTGAACGTCACTCAGAATGGTTCTTGGCCGGTCATAATTTCAGAGGAAATGGTGGAAATGGTGCACTACATTTGCAACATTTTGAAAGGAGCATCGCGGTGTCTTTCAGCAGAACTCACAGGAGCTCCATCCACTGCTCCCAGCTCTACTTGGGAACTCATAAGCTGCTGGCACATGCACATGTCATTTATCTGGCTATTCAGACAAGGACCTGGATAAAACATGTCAGCTGAAAACAGAGAAAACAAGAAAACTGGCTGTGAAAATGAAAATAAGCTTGGCACTATTTTCAGCCAAATTTAATATGTGCTCTTAAGCTCAGTGGTCTGTTCTTGGCAACGCATGATTTCAAAGAGATATTTGTTGCTTTAAATAAACAGGCTTTGCATGATTTTTTTTTCTTACACTGGCCAGTGTACATACACCTTAAGCGAACAAGGAAATGCATTGTCTTTATAGCCCGTTATTACAAATAAAGTCCAAACGAGAGGGAAAAAATGCACTGGATTCAAACAATGTGACTCATGACGGTTATTAAAGGACCTCTGCCTCAGGTTCTGTGGTGAGATGGACACACTAAATGGTGTCACAGGCAGGTAATTACGTAGCAGGCGCTCTGTGGAGCAGCTCATCACTGTCACACAGTTCACAGTTTGCCATCTTTCCCGGAGAAACTACTAAGCTGCATCTAATCATGAAAGGAATCCCGAGATATATCTCAGTCCATTAGCGGAGTCACGCTTGCAGTATAACATCAGTCAAACATTATAATGGCCCGAGCGGCGCTCTGTCGTATATACTGTGAGCTCATTGTTCTGTCACATTTTAAAAGTATATATTAGACATCTTTGACAGGCGGTGTTAAATATTGATTATGATGTGTTTGAAATGTTTGGGCTGTATATTTTAGCACTGCCTTTTCTCTGTCTCTCTCCATCTCCACACCGCCTCTCTCACTCTCTCTTTCTCTCCGGTCCTCTTAACAGTGCAGTAAGCTCACTTTTTCCTTTTTTTTTTCTCTTTTACCTCCTGTGATACAGACTCATTCAAAGTCAGATTAAATTAGGGCAGGGCTGTCTCGCGGAGATCCAGAGTGACAGAGATGTCCCGAGCTACAGGAAGCAGCAGTTACAGTTCCGACACCACCACACCAACCCCCAGCCGACCCAGCCCCCGCACTTCCCACATCGCCCATCAATATTTCATTAGGTAACCTTAGAAGCAAAGTATAAGTGAACAAGCAAGTGCGTGAGGAGAGTGCACATGCGCACAAACACATACACACACACACACATATGCAGGGGTTCTGAGTTCATGACACACACATACACACACGCTGTATAGGTTTGCTGAGTTTCCGTCTAGCCAGACGTGCGAGGAAAGCTAACCCCCCCCCACACACACACACCTCCTTCCTTCTCCTGCTACTCCTCTTCCACTTTCTCCTCATGGAAGATTTAGCTTCCATTCATTTATCCTCATTCAGGATGACAAAAATCAATCATTTCATTCTCTCTGGATGGCTACCCATTAAGAATGGGGACAGCAGCTGAAATGAAATACACATTTCCCTCAGCTGATCCCCTCCTGTGATAGATTTGTGCAACGACAAATAGGTGGAGGTAAGATTTCTGAAGTCCGAATGGAAGTGTTTGTACTATATGTCTTCTAATCACCCTCATTGCACAGACACCAGGCTGTTGATAATGTTCTTATCGCCGAGTGAATGCACGACAGGCTACGGTAGTAAGCCAACCATGTCATATAGACTCAGGCTTTGAGTCGAATGGCATTTAACACCTTGTAAGAGTCCTAGAAAGTCTGAGGAGAGAAAAAAAATCATGTGTTTAAAATAATACGATTTATTTGTAAGGTAATTCTGTTTTATAAGAAACTAAATGTGAGAAACAGTTTGTGACTCCAGGTCAATTTAGGTTTAGGTATTCAAAAACATTTCAAAAACATTTTAATGCAAATTTCTTGCACATCAGGTTCACTTTTTTTTGGGTTGTCATTCTGGCTCACTCACCTGATTGGTATTCCGCTAAAGTGGCAGTACTGATTTAGTATGAATGAATATAAGTCATATCCATATGACAAAGCTTTGAATAGCTTGCATCGTGTTCCAGTATTCGACATTGTTTGAAAGGAAAACAGGTTTGGGATGCATTGCTGCAAATAATATAGAAATGTATTGTAGTTGTTGTCTGTGAGCTCCATGTGAGATTTATTGTTAAGTTCGCCTGCCTATTTCATATTATTTTTCTGATTTTATGTATTCATGGCTTCCTGATCTTCTGAATCACTGATGCGCGGTGTGTCTGAAAACCTAGATGAAATGAAAATACCTAGTGTTGAAATTGTGATTGTGCTGTGTTGTGTTTTTATATAGGAAATATGTTTTTATGTTATTTACACCTATCATTTATTTAGAAACATACATGCATATATATATATATATAGACAGATATTGTACCTGTAGGTATTTTGGGCAAACAACACAACACACAGCAGAACTCATATTCTTATCAGGCAGCACAAATAACATTTTCTTCTTTTTCCTGACATTTTCATTTATTTTTAATCCCGAGTTGTTTCTTAGAATGGCATGTTCCAACCCTGTTACGTTTTCGATAATGTTTATTCCTCACTTTGAAAAAATGAAGCTAACTTCCAGTCTGTATAATGAAATGTGTCGTGTGAAGACACAACCTGTACGAGAAGACGAAATGACAAAAGGGAGCAGAAAATTGGCCGGGACTCACACCTGCTTGAAATGATTAAGCTGTAGCGATTCTTTTTTCCCCCTTTCCAACAAATGACTGCAGTCGTCGACAAAAGGTGTTGATTCAGAGGGCAAATTAAGCCCTGAACAGGCAAGATAATGTGCCTGTGATCAATTAACACAGACACAAGGTGTACCGGTTTCACTTTGAAACTTTCACGGCCGGCCGACGGGCCCCTCTGTGCCTTTCAGCTGAGCTGCACTAATCATTTCTGTGGCGTGCTTCTAAAGGCAGCCCTGGACTCAGAGTATGGATTTTGCCCGGGGACTCTCCCCAGGCAATGAACTGACTAGTCAAACATGTTCACAGCAGCCCTAATCTTCCTCTGACTTGACATGAAAGACCATATAGCCTATCTATATTTCTTTAACGCATTACCTTTGTTGGGTTTCTGTTTTTTTATTTTCAATTTTTTTTTTAATTAGTGCAAAATAAGGACTTCTTTCACAATAGGGGGAGCCAGGAAAACGTCCCTGAAGTCCAGGATAAAACCTGTGCATTTTATCTCTTTGAACAAGGCGCTGTGAGTAGATTGAAAGGCGGATGTGCAACAGTTACAGACTCACCAGTTCACAGACAGTTTGATCCTGTTCTCAATCCATGTTCTTGTGAAGGGCAACTGATAACTTTTAATGAAACACAGCAACGCGTCGGTGTTGCGGACGTATAATGCAGTATGGCGTTTCATTCATTAGCAGGGACAATTAGGGGAAAACAGACAGAATATATTTATTTATTTAAATAAGTGCTGCCGTTATGTGTTTATGCGCGGGTTTTCACAAAACATGATCTCCACAGGATCACAACATTAAACACGACACTGAATTGAGTGTGAAGCTGTACATACAGTAGGCACTGTCAGCTTACTGTCACCATGTTTCCTCACACACCAGCTGCGTTAGTATTAATCTTGTTTGAGACAGAATGCGCAGGCATAACAGCCAGGCTTAGGTGGGAGGCAGATGATGATATATCTATGAAAGTGTGAAGCTGAAGTAATATGATGTACCTTATAAAAGCAGGCTCCACAGTGAGGGAGCGCCTTAATCCCCCCCTCTAAACCACCCTCTCCATCTCTGAGAGCAGCTGATTTTGCTCTGCTTTGAATCCCCCCCCCCTCTCTCGCTCGCTTTGGTTTGTCTTGAAGAGAGAGAGCTATCAGACGTTACTATTTTCTTTGAGATTAACTTACTGATGGGCCTCTTCAAAGCACATTGTCTGCACCATATGGATCGTGGCAGATACAAATCGCATATAGGTGTCAGGGCAAAAAGATAGTTCTCATAAAACACTCTTGTCTGACAGTGTGTCAGAGTCGGGCTTTTTACAGTATTAGGGGCCTTTTCATAAACCGAGGATTTGTAAATTGTTTGTACAATTTGACGATTCTCGATTTAAAGCTCCGAAAGAAGATTGATGTACGGCCAGTGCGATAATAGAGAAGAAACCCAATCCAGTCTGTTATGGCAGTAAGACCAACATGAGCGTTTCAGTGCGTGACACGTGTTCCTACAATGTAAGACGTGGTGTTACTTTTGGCTTTGACAACCTTTTCTTGAGGGGAAAGTAAACGAACACTTGCTTCTCCTTCGAATTCTTGTGTTAACTGCACGCTAATGATATTATATGGAACCTATGGCCTTGGTAAAACGTATTACATATCTGGGCTTGAACGTATTGTGCCATGGATTATGGTCCAGCCTCTGGAGGACCACAAACCACATTAGCTTGAGTTACCAAATTTGAACTTTATGCACACCGCCCCACAAGCACCTAGCATGGGTTTTAGCTTTTTATATGTTATAATCCCCTATTCCCCACCATCGCAACCCCTCCTTAGTCTCTCCTGTGCCGAATGACTATTAGGTTATTGAGAAATTCACCACAGATGTCATCCTTTAAGATGAATGTCTCTGTTCTGATGTGTGAGGAACGGAATCTGAGCAGATCCTGAAAGTCGATAGTCAGGAAAAAAGAAAGGAATGGTCAGCTGTGAAAACATGGGCAATGCCAGATAAGGCACTGGAGTTTGGGCCATTTCATGCAAAACCAGATCCCAAACCTGGAGGAGGGTTTGGACACAAAACCTGTGTAATTATCTGCTACCTACTGCTAAGAGGGCGAGAGACAGTCAGACAGACATCACAAGGCAGCAATTGCACGATTAAACAGTGTGTGTATACATTTAAAATATATTATATTGACTATATTCAGCCAGATATTGAAAAAAAAGTGCATACATACATACATAATTACAGTTACATACCTGTTTTTGACAAAGCACTTTTTGTAATTGTCAATAAGGAAAATTGTTACGGATCAGATATATATACAGGGGGTCCTCGAGTTACGACGGAGATCCGTTCCTACGGATGTGACGTAACCGAATTTCGGTGTAAGTCGGAACATACATACGTAAATAAGCAACAACCCAAAATGGCGCACAATGGGAACTGACTGACGCTGTCTTCCTCGGTGTAGCGCCACGTGACGACATATTCTTCCACCTTGCTCACCAACTAGTTCCCACGCGAAGTTTGCACTTATGACGCAAACCGCTTAAGTTGAAACAAGGATTTTTAAATTTATGGGAGATGTGTATATATGTCTTTTTGACTTGTTTGAAATCATCAAAAGTTTACAACTCAGCTAGTTGTTGCTTCCATGGAATGTTAAAAGTGTCTGTAATATTTATACTTTTTGTAATCTTCCTTTAGAGCTCATGTGTTTGTAACTGCGTGTGTGTGTGTGTGTGTGTGTGTGTGTGTTTGTGTGAGCGTGTGTGTGTGTGCATGTCCCTGTTCTGTACCCATCGGATGGGAGTTGAGGTCAGTCCCTTTGGGCTGTTTAACAGACATCAGTTGTCCTTTCTTCTACAGGAAATGGATGCAGCTGATTACTATCCCAGGATTCATAAATTCTTTATGGGCAAGTTAAAGTTATAGGGGCTGATGAATTCAGTCTGTGAGACGGCCCCTGTCTCTATGTCTTTGTCTTTGTCCCTTTTTACTGTCCCCTCCCCGTCCTGTTTTCTCTCTGTCATGCTCCTGTCGACTGTCTTTATCTCTCTTACTCTCTTGGCATAGCTCATATATCTCATGGACCAATCTGCAGACTGTGACCAGTTAGCAGGAGGAAACCTGGGAGCAAACCCAGGCTTGTTTTTGGTACACATACCCCTCTCCGAGAGTGCTGATAGAAGTTTTCCTACATAATGTGCACTGTAAGATTGTTCGTCTAATGTTTCAAACCTATCTGTCCTAAAATGGACTTGACAAACAGATAATAGCTTGCCTGTCCCCCAAGGCCATTATCATCCTTTCGGGTGGTTCGCCCCAAGTTTACATTTGGGCTTATCTGCAAATTTGTGAACTTTTACCAAATGTAGTCTGTCCAACAGTTGACATCCAACATCCTTTTCCACATCAGTCACCGTTTTAGTTTCTCCTTTCAAAGCTGTCTGGGGCCTTGATGTTTTCTCTTCAGTGAATGGATATCCAGAGGCAGCCTGATGTACTGTCCTCTCTTTCTCCCCCTCGATTTCCAAACACTTTTTTCATTGGGCTGCCTTGTGTGGGGTGTTCGCTAACTAAGCCAATCTGGCTACACCCAAGCATGCAGAGGAGTTATCCACCGGTTGGGGCTGTTTATATAAATGAGGACAGTGTGACACCCCAGGGTGTTTCTCAGTTGGTACCAATCCTTCAAGAAAAAAAAATCTCTCTGTGTCGCTTGCTTCTCAGAGTCCCTCGCCTTGTAAATAGATTTTGATGGATACACTTTCCTCCTCGCCCTCACACTCCAAGTACAAATAATACCACCCCGCACACACTCACAAGTCCCCACTGCTCACAGTGCAAGTGTACATAGCACACTGGCAAAAGCAAATACAACCATACCGAATCAAACACAAGCCAACTACTAGAATATGATCAAAACAAGCGTGGGAACAAAAGTTTGTGAGAGGAGACTCTGCCTTATGCACACAACCAAAGATGTATGGATTTTGTATCGTTGATTGGATGACCTTTAACTGGGAGCGTGGGTCTTTGATGTGAGCTTCCCGCTGGGCACAGGTTTATGCACACAGGTTTGTCCAACTGGATCATTTGTAGGGTATCGCTCCTATGTTTGCTAATGGTCGTTAAGACACAAACAAGCACTTTCATAGGAGAATCACAATTACAGCTTGACGAGTCAAGCGTGGTCGCTGCGTTCAGTACAGCCCTTTTAATAATCTTTAAAAGTGAAAACGTGTCCTTGCATTTCTTTTCTTTTCCCCTTTGCGTATTACATTTGATACTTGGAACCATTTCCTGCCCTCATCCCATAGATTTTATGTCAACTTTAATTATAGGCATGACTTTCTGAGGCCACACCCTCCCCCCCCTTTGCGCTGCGCTCTGAATGGGTCTTATCTAATAAACAATACTTGTTTTGATCTGAGATTAAAAAGGGCGATGATGTGGAAAGCAGCGTCTCTCTCTTCGAGGAGAAGGTGTTGAAATAACAGTCCACGCGGAGACCCTCTTTACACCCGCTCCTCTGATGCCGAGCACGCAGGAGGAACAGCACTGCTTGATCTGGCCGTGTGTGATGACTCTTGGAGGTCAGACAGGTTAAATGGTATTTGATTAAAATCAGTAGATGGGCCAAGTCTCTCTCTCTTTCACACATGCGCGCAGACAGAAACACACACACACGCACAGATGCACAAATAGACCCACCTAGTCCGGCCTGTTGGGAATAAGGGGAAGAAAATAGCCTTCATTCTGCTCTCAGCGTCTCTCTCTAAGGTTGTTGTGGTTGTGGAGGGGGCTTGGAAGAGAGGTGGGCTCGGGGTGGTGGTGGTGGGGGGCAGAGTGGGGTGGTGAAGTCGACCTGTATGTTTGGCTGGCAAAAAAGGCTCGCCACTGTTTATCAAGCCACGGCAAATCCAATTAGCCTGTGGCCTGCCTTCCAACCCTATTAACCTGCTCAGCTGTGAGAGCACTCAACAGCTCCTGCCAATATCTCATTTCTCTCAGCCGCTGATAAGATCGGCTCAAGATATTCAGTGGGGTTCACTCCAGCTCCATCGCAGATGCTCCAGCTGCTGCCGAGGCTTTAAAACCCCAGCATCACTCCTGATCCCCCCCCCGCCTCTTTCTCTCATACTCACAGTCTCCTTCCTTCATTCTCTTCCTTCCCCTATTCTCCATCTTTAACCCCTCTCCTCCACCATCCGCCTGTCATCTCTGCCTCTTCCCGTCTTCCTTCCCTTCATCTCGTTTTTTTTTTCTCACCTCTTCCATCATCCCGCCCTCCACCCCTCCATCCATCGCTCTTTCTCTCTCTCTCCCTTCTGTCATGTAGCTACACCGAGACAACAAAACAACTAGGACGGTAACTTCCAGGCCTATGGCTTGTTTCCTCCCAGACAGCGATCAGGGCGCAGGCCCCACTGTCTGACAGGAGGGGAAACTGATTTTCCTTATCATGGCCTGCCCACAAAGGGCCAGGCCAGACCCGCGTGATTAGCATTCCTCGGCGGAGATGTGTCAGCCCTATTTCTATCACAGAGACAGATTGAGGCTTTCACTCAGGCTGGCGACTGAGTGACACATGGCCCTGACCGGGGGGACAACATTGTTATTTGAGTTAAGAAATCAATTTGTATCAAATGTACACTGTAATTTATTTGTTGCCTTTGAAGGGAACCTGGCTAAGATAAATGGGAATGGACTTCTTTCCCCCCTCTCCCTTACCTTGAGCCTGAGCCGATAAAGTTCTTGTGAAGCCCGTGATAGTTCCCCGCGTCAGAGGAAAAAGTGACAAACATGTTTAAAGTTGCGCAGTGATCTTTAAATCTCAAAAAGAACACCTTGTCGGACATGATAGAACATTTTTACCTCTTCCCTCCCGTCTGTCACCTCGGCGCTGCTGACATACGGCTTTAGTATTTTTGCTGACATTTCGCTTTATCACATACATCTGGCAACGAACAGAGAAGCGATATTTGTCCTTTTTTAATACTTTTTTTCCCCCCACAGTGAACGTCCAAAGCTGTGAGATCAAGATGCGCTTTGTGGGATTAGGAAGATTAATCTTCCCTTTTTCATGTCATATTTTAAAGCTTCTGAAACAATATTCATATTCTGTGACACGCATCCTTTACACGAGTGGAGGCTCTGAAGTCCCACTGATAAAAACTTGTTTATGCTCTTTGTACAAGTAGCATTTTAAAATATCGTCATGGTTACAGTTATCACAAAAATGAATAATATATAGAAGTGAAATTTTAACAGCTCTGTGTAGCACACAGGAGACACAGGAGTGAGGTTCAAACAAAAATCACTGTCTTATAGGTCATCCAATCATATATATGTGTGTGTGTGTGTGTGTGTGTGTGTGTGTGTGTGTGTGTGTGTGTGTGTGTGTTTGTACAGCTATCTTTGTGAGGACCATCTAGGGTTATTAACCTTTTGAGTGAGGACCATTTTGGAAACTGAGGACATTTAGGCCGGTCCTCACTAGATTTTCACTGTAATGGCCTCTAGAGGCTGTATATATGCTTCTCTCAACGTTTCAATGAGGTCCTCAGAAAGATACAAAACTGGATATGCCAAATTCACTGGTGTGTGTGTACCTTCAGTGCATACCTATGCCCCTGTGGGCAACTAGTGGAACTGCAGGTGTGTGAAAGATGTCACGTGATTTGGCCAGGGCCCCCTCTGGCCAAAATGTGGAACTGCAGGTGTGTGAAAAATGTCACGTGATTCGGCCCGGCCCCCCTCTGGTCAAAATGTTTTACTGCAGATGTGCGTCATATGCCAAAGCCATTTCTGACCAATTTAAGTTATTGCAAATGAGTTAAGAATTTATATTGCAGCCTCTTTATGTCAAGAAATAAGTATATGTGTTTGGCTGAAACCATGAATTGTTTTATTTGATGAATAATTTGTTTAGATAAACATTATTTATCTGTTTTATAATTTGTTTAGATAAAATAGCACAATATATATGTCATAATTGCAAAGTCTGCATATTAAACTGAGTATGGATTTAGCTGAAACATTTTCTATATAAGATAATTAAATATTCTAAGGTATATACAATTGGATTCTCTTGATCTTGAGCTTTTGCTACTTTTACTTTCACTTCCTTTCTGCTACTGCTGACCACTAAGCCAAATTCAAAGCAAAATTAAACTAAGGGCAAGACATTTTGATTTCTCTTTTTATAGTGTTATCTTATCACCATTCAAGACTCTTGAACCTTGAATGATTATTAGATAATATTTAAAAATAATCAAACAGACCTATATGATACACTGAGCAGTTGTCATCTTTCACATCACTGTAAGGGACCTGGAGAGTTTCAGCACCAGCTAACCTTACTAAGGGCAAAGGTCAGGGCCTTGACCTGTTTTAAAAACACCCCTTCTCACTGTTTTCTCCTCAATGCTTTCATCCAGGCGACTGTAAATTTAGTATGTTTGTTGTGAGTTTCCCAGGAAACATTGTGCCAAATTTCAGCACGGATGGAGCTTTCTGAGGGTGATGGTGGGCCGAAATGTGATCGTGAGGCCTTCAGGTGAAGTGGCAAAGCTACACTTTATTGTAGATATTTCCCAAATGCTTTCAGCTAGGGAGCTGAAAATTTAGTATGTCCATCACGCATATCACTCGAAGACACCTGTAGAGTTTCAGCAACGAGGGACCTTCCCAAGGGCAAAGGTCAGGGCCTTGACCTGTTTTAAAAACACCCCTTCTCACTGTTTTCTCCTCAATGCTTTCATCCAGGCGACTGTAAATTTAGTATGTTTGTTGTGAGTTTCCCAGGAAACATTGTGCCAAATTTCAGCACGGATGGAGCTTTCTGAGGGTGATGGTGGGCCGAAATGTGATCGTGAGGCCTTCAGGTGAAGTGGCAAAGCTACACTTTATTGTAGATATTTCCCAAATGCTTTCAGCTAGGGAGCTGAAAATTTAGTATGTCCATCACGCATATCACTCGAAGACACCTGTAGAGTTTCAGCAACGGGGGACCTTCCCAAGGGCAAAGGTCAGGGCCTTGACCTGTTTTAAAAACACCCCTTCACACCCGTTTCTCCTCAACGCTTTCATCCAGGCGACTGTAAATTTAGTATGTTTGTTGTGAGTTTCCCAGGAAACATTGTGCCAAATTTCAGCACGGATGGAGCTTTCTGAGGGTGATGGTGGGCCGAAATGTGATCGTGAGGCCTTCAGGTGAAGTGGCAAAGCTACACTTTATTGTAGATATTTCCCAAATGCTTTCAGCTAGGGAGCCGAAAATTTAGTATGTCCATCACTCATATC
>JAFBJQ010000105.1:1665650-1699244 GCA_016785345.1 Trinectes maculatus
AGCGTGCATGAAATGCATAAACAATGAGAAAGTTCTGGGCAAGAGAACCTGGAAGGATATTAAAAACTTAGTGTACAACAGAATTGTAACATTGAACAGGAAGTCTGCTTCGCGCAACCTTAGATTTTAAATATTGTTTTCATATTGTGTGAAGATGGTTGGCACTTTAATGTTCTATAGTCAACACATTTGGATGCTGTCCTTGTTTTGCAGCTTAAAGACATGTAATGTCATTGTTCAACAACTTGTTCAAATATTCATGTGACACATTTCTGTCACAGGTGGTGTTTTCCCATGGGGAAGCCTCATGCGCTGTGCATGCATCTGGTTCAGGCTCAGGTGTAATATAATTACAAATGAATGAAACCTGAAATAAATATAACTGGACACTGTAGTTGACGCCTGCTACTTAATTCGATAATTTTCACTGTCAATGTTAAAAACAATGAAACGCTGTTCAACAGCTCCAGCATGGCATCATCTTCATCAAAAACAAAATACAGACATCCTAAAATAAAGCATGAATAGATAAATAGATGATAAACAAGATAGAAATAAAATAATTCAATTCAAAATGGTGCCCATGAAAAAGTCCTCACGTGACTAGTAAACCAGGTTTTTAAAGCTGATTCTTACCCTTTGGTTTTTAAAGAATTTGAGGTGGGAAATGTAATCAGGGGGTCATCTAGTGGGGAAAAGTTGCAACGACTTCTCTCTAAGTGTAGCAGAAAGGGTGGTCCTCACTACCAATACACAATGTCTTGGACCTCACTCTGATGCCTGTACAGGAATGGGTGTGTGTGTGTGTGTGTGTGTGTGTGTACAGGGATGGTTACAAGGATAATTAAGGGCAGGTGAGTAAGTGGCCACAGGTGTCGTTGTTTTTCATTATAAAAAAAGAAATGTCAACTGTTTGAAATCCTTCATATATAATTTACACAATTTTATTGTTTTTGTCACTGTAACTTTTAAATTTCTAGATTGTTTTTTAAGTGGACAAACATAGACACGATGCTACATTCCAGTTTTTCAGTGTTTACACAATCAACTAAATCATACTGGCTTTTCACATACAGTGCATCGTACTTCGTAAACCAAGCAACTGCACAAATATGAGGAGGAAATCTGGTTTCAGTTAATTTGCTGCTGCTTCCCTGCTGGCCAAATGTGAGGGACAAACATCTTCTGCATCATCGTGCCATGAGGACTTAACACTCAATTCACTGGGGATCACTAGGAATGGAAAACCTCTCAGCACTTTACAATTATTTTACAGATCAGTGCACGTTAACTCTTGCAGGTAATTGCAGAAAACCAGGGTCTGTGAATACAAACCAGTGACGGCATATATTTGCTTTTTTTGCAGCATGTGATCTCTCAGTTAATTTAAATACATGCAATCTGTGCATAGAATCAGATGCACTATCTGGAGTAGCGTGAGTTCAAATTCTATAAAGTAAGTCAAATTACAGTTTATGTTTTTTTTAAAAAAAGAGAAATTGGTTTTACTTCTCGCTCATTCAGTAACCTTAACTAGAAAAGCAAATAAGTACATAAATACATGTCACATTGCTAAAGGTTTGAGTATATTTTTATTTGAATGGGGGAAAAAACACTATTCATTTTCATCCATTTGGGAGGAATAAACTCAATGTCCTTTCTACATCTGAGGATGCGAATTATGAAGAATAGCAGACTATCCCATTAACATCAAGAGGGAGTTTAGCATTTCTCAGAAAGTGGAGTAAGAGGGAAAAAAGCAGGTGGCTATCTCTACACATCAAACATATATTAAGCCTCCAGGTTGACCCAGCAATGCTTCTTAGTTTGGATTTTGCAGTGGGCCACAAAGCAGAGCCTGTCCTGAATTTCAGTACGAAATTTAGATATGCAAATGTCCTCAAAGGATCCACGATTGAAAAAGGATGCCATATTGCCTCAAAGCCACATACTCTAAAGCTAAACAAGATTAAGAAAATTGAATCATTCCAAAAGCTGTGGGCAGAATGTAAACTGGTTAGCATTCTAATCCTCTGGGCCAGGTGACCAGCTCAGCATGTGTACAAACATAGTGTATGAAAAAAAACAAACAAATGAAATGAGAGACTGCAACTGTATGTCGACTCATTTGAACAAAGTGATACCTGAGCGGTTTCCCATACCTGAAGAGATGCATTCATTTAGCTTTGTGTGAGACGTCCTTGGGAGATTTTCTATATTATTAGAAGTTTGGCCTGATTTCCATCTTGGCATTCTGCCATATGCTTGCCTGAGGAAGATCTTGTTTGTTTGCTTGCTTCTTCTTTTTTACTTTCATTTCTTTTCTTTCTTTTTTTGCATTGACATTGAAAAGAATAATTAGATATTTCTTTTCTACAGTAAACAATATTCTCCTCGAGATTTATTTGTTTTAAAATGTCAGACTGTGGTTCCTCTGCAGATTCGGAATAATTCAAAAGACATGGATTCCTGAACAGTTCAGAAACAGAAAACAACATAAAAGTTGTGGTAATAATGGAAAACAAGCAAACTAAGCAGGTCTGCATATGCCCACTGCACGGTGGTTGTGGTTTTATGTGGTTTTATGTGGTTTTAAGTTTTTTGAATAGGAATATAAATTATTTGTACTTAAATGGAGACATCGACATGTCTCTGCCACGGGGATGAGATTTGCAAAGGTCATTTAAACAAGGGTTGAACTCTTGACCCTTGGAAACTTAAAAGCAAACAAGGGTCTCTAATAAAGTATCACATTTCATATGTTTGTTTTCACAGAAGTCAAGAAGCTGCTTCAGGAGAAAAGCTTTACATTAGCTTAAACATATAGCCAGCAGCTTGGGTGACATGCTACTATACAGAGGGCGTCTTTGAAGCACTTTGATGGTCTTGAACATATACAGTCTTATCGGCCATACTCTGCCTGACCTTTATGCTACGTTCTCAAGGCTCCAATCTATATTTGTCATATCAACAGCAGGGTGATACTCTTTCCCTGCTGCTCTCAAATAACATTGTGGGAATAATTCCTTGGGTCAACACTGGAGTTAAGGTATATTTTGGACACAGACACACACCGAGACGCACAAATTAGTGCTGCACAACGGGTTTCCATTAGATGACTAGATAAGACAAATATTAAAACGTGTTCAAATTTCCTCCAGGCCATGTGGTAAATATTGTTACACAAAACTAACTATCTCTTTCCTATGATTATTTTCAGCCCTTAGTGTATTTACATAACGAGGAGATTGTCGCTTCATCATGTTTAAGATGCTAAGCCAACCTTTGAGGCTACAGGATACTGTACAGTGACGAAACTGAGCCGGGGTATTTACACCCTGTCAGCAGAGATTTTCTTTAAAGCACTTGGGTCAACAAACTGTTTAATCCCCTTTCGTCAGTGGCTGATTACGACAAACTGATGTAACCAGTCTTGTCATCTTCAGTAAAGCTAGTGCTTGCTAAATGTTGGTAGATCAGAATAGCAGAATAAATGTATTATATAGTATACTGTGTGTTAGGCTATACAAAACACATGAACTATAGCAAACCAAATCATAAATAAATGTTCAGCACTGTTTTATAAAATAAATGCAGCCTCCTTTCTATTTTACCTTAAATAGATTGCATAGACCAGTTGACACTTGAAAATGCCAAGTCTCTACAGGACGCTGACATTATTCTTGTCAAAGCTTCTAAAGCATTCAGCTATCATAGATCAATGGAAGCGAGGACATGCAAATAGCAAAATGAAAGGTATATGATATTTGGAATAAAATCTATCATTATTTTGGAGAGACTCCCAAATGAGTAAATATCTCAAATTTGAAATCCCCTGCAAAAAATTCTTGAAAGCAGAAGGTCCAAACATATGTTCACAATCTGTTGGACAATTTTGGACACCAACCTGTCACACAAGTGCAGCCTCCATGACCGAACGGACTTGGGGTTTCAGTTTTTACAAAGCATAGGGCACGTTCGATGACAATACAAGCATTGTATACATGTATTTTAATCATATACTGTATCATGCATTAAATATAAGTGCTCAATGGTTTGCTTGCCCTGAATTCAACCTCCAGGCCATGTGGTAAATGCAATCAATGTATGCCTCTGTAATATTTTGATCATTTATTGTTTCCCGTGGTAGGGCAAACATTCAAAGAAAGAAGCAGTAGCACAACTACAAGCAGGTCGGAATATGCTGTTTCATTTACAGCACTGGAACCTGAATGAAATATGTAGGAAACTTGACCCGGTCCACCCCCTGTACTGGACAAAGTATGCCTCCGACCACCAAACTGTTTGTAGAACCATATTAATACCAATTCAGTATTTTTTATACATCAAGACTAAAACCATAAATTGGTTGCACTTTCACAAGAAGGCCTTAAAAGCCATGCTGCTCAGTATTAATCTCCCAAAACAGATGTACTACCTGTTAGATATTAGGGAGAAAAAAAAAAATAAAAAATTAGGGCGGTATTCTGGTCGGTAAAGAGGGGAGATGTTAATGGCGAGGAGTGTCACGGGATCGTTGCCTGGGAGCGTGCGTCGAAAGTTTGGTCGCAGCAGAGTGCAACGTATTGAAGCAAAGTGCCAAGCATGTGTGTGATAAATCTCGCTCGACCCGGTGCTAAGTGTCACATAGTGTTTATGGTGTGCAGATTGCATACAGCTTGTTTTCTCCCAGGCTTGGGCCAGGGCAGGCTGCCTTGGCTGACAGACATACTGACTGCTCCGCTGGTAAATAGGATTTTGTTGTTTTGGCTATCTTGGTGGCTACCTGACCAGCTAACCCAGTATCTGTCTTGCAGCCTGATTAGCCAGTCTATTCGCTGGCTGGCTGGATGCCTCAGTGCCTGGTTGGTTGAGCGATCGGTTGGCTGGCTGTCTGAGTGAGGCTGCGTGATATATGATGTGGTTCAGCGTGGTTGCGATTAACGGATTGGCAGAACAGTTGCATTCATTAATAACTCCACCCTATGGGGTTGGAGCAGTCCCAAACTACATGCTGTTGCTGCACTCACATCACATTTCTTGCAAAATTAATAAACCCAGTTATATGAGTTGTAAATTGTTATTTTTCAAAAAATGTGTTCACTCTTACATTTGACAATAAGTATCATTTTTAAATTGAGTTTGTTGTGAGAAATACATCAGAGGTGTCTTCATCACTGTGGCTGCCTGTCAAAGAGAGGGAGAGGGAAAGCACCGATTCACTGCGTCGCATATACATCTCCTTTGAATCTCACCCACTCACTGCTGCAGGGTTTGAAGAATTAAAGTTAATAAACTGGCTCATAAGGCAAGATTAAAGATGCCGTGTAATTTGATTAAGTGAATGGAAACGAGAGCGGCCACAGATGGGAAAATAAGCTTTTCCAGGGCCTCATTAAAAGGAACAATCCTGTAAAACCTCATGGGTGAAATTCTACTGTGAAGAAGCTCTCTGAATGAAAAAAAATGTTTTCATGGAGTTTTACCATGTTGATGAAAAGTGGCTGCAGAGGAACATTTTGTAATAATTTACATGCTCAATGAGAAGAATGTTTCCAGTTGTGATGGCCACTCTGAAGGGAAACATCCTGTACCTGATTCCTTTGTATTAGTTTCATTGAAAAAAAAAACAGCTTGTTTTCATTGTTTAAATATGATAAAGTCGCTTCTTCAAGTCTCCTAAAGACAAACCAAAGACACAGTGATAGTGTGACTAAATTCCCCTTTACATTTTAAACCTACAAAACATCACATGAAGTTGCTGACCTTGCATTTGTATATATGTTCAACAGTAAGGATGAATGTGTTGATAAGGGCTCGTATTTAAAACATTACTCATTTCACACACACGTATCTGAGCAGGTACAACATATTTTTATTCACTTCATTTGAGAACTTTATATAAAAAAAAAAGATTGGAAAAAAACCCATGCCAAGTTCTTTCAAATTCTCCCCGAATATGGGCACATTTCCAGTGCTGTCGGACTTCATTCCCTCATCCACATGTGCCGCGAGATCAAGATTAGGTGTCTGCAGAATGAAAACCCGGGAAGTTCACCTGCTCGCCCTTGATATTACGCTGGAAATATAAAATCCATTCCCAGATTTAGACATCTCTCGCCACCAAAAAATGTTCTATTCTGTCTGGAGCCAGAGCCTGCCTGTCTGCAGCGGCGTTCCTTTATGGCTCAAACTAGATGTCTCAGTTATTGGGATGAAGAAATCCCTGTCAGTGGACATTCCAGGGAGAATCCCCCCCTTTTTCTCCCTCTCAGCGAGGTGAGGTTAATTTATATTTCTCAAACCCGGTCCTTTCTCCTTAGAAATGGATTCAGTTGAAGTGTTGGCGCCGGATCGTTATCGGCGTGCTATCATTCCGCCGGGACAGCCCAGCCATCATCGCAAATGGCCGTTTTTCAGCGGAATAAAACATATGAATTAAACTTCATAAGCTTATCTGGTCTTTGATATGTAGAAAGCCCAAGGTTTATTTCCACATTAATCCCCACACCCGTCTATTGCTGTGGCTCTTTGATGCATGAAGGTGGGTTTAGAAACTGGAATCTGCCAGGTATATATAACTCCATGTTTTACCCATCGCTGGAGCTTCAGGGCCCCCTTTTCTCCAACTCTCTCTTTCTCTCTGTCTCTCTCACTCACTCACACACACACACACATAGTTTTTTCCGAAGAATTTCATTACAAAAGGCAGCCATATGCATTGAAATACTGCCGGCAAGCAGGGGTCATGTAGCCCGATACTGAATTTCCCTTGCCTTTGTGCAATCTTAATTGTCTGTCATTTCTGTCTGCAGCCCCGTCTGTGCGTGCTCCAAATAAAACCTATGGAAACATGAAAGGTGGAGCACTGCCCTCACTTTCATCAAGGGATCGCTTACCAGGCCTCGCCGTGGCTACCCCAGGCTTGTGTTACGTACCTCATAAAAGTAGCTCTTGTTTCACCGATGCACTGCCCCATCTGGGCACTGGGCTAATCTGTCAAGCCGAGCTCCCAGGCAAATTCTTCTGCAGCGTAATAGACACTGTTACGAACTCCACTCCTTTTCCCCTCTGCTCGTTTCCCCCTCTCGGTTCTGCAGAGGGCTCCCCTGATGCCCCTCGATGCTGCTGACAGTTGAAGCTGGGGCTGGATGCCATGGCGAGTTTATGTGGTGCTACTGCTTCTGTGACTGTTTACATTGAGGTGTTGACCTCCACGCGTCCTCAACGTGAATGTTGCCTCAGCTCAGCAACTCCTAGCAAAATAGATACCTAGGACTTGGGCGATAGAGACGGGTATTCACAGAAAACCCTTCCCATTTTGATAGTTGCTATGAAACTTTGACAGGCGGGTGGGAACCTCAGGGGAATCGGAGAGAGAGCCACGAGGCTCAAAGGAGTTCGCTGTCTCGATAGCTCAAGCTCTACACCATCACAACAGCATATATTCAAAGATGGGAAACACCTTTTAACTGCAACCTATCTAAGGCCCCTTCCTACTTTACCACAACAGCCTTTTGATCCCCTAAACCTTGATCTCACTGTTGGTTTCACCTCGGCTGCCACGATTCATAAAATCTGTTTTTTTACATAAATATTTATGGAAAATGCTCCATGTTAGACATTATTGTTCTGAAACGAGACTTGGCTGTGTTCTCTAGACTATTCATTCAGTTTACCGATCGCCTGCTTGGCACTGGAGCAGCTGATATCTTACAGTAAGTCTTATTCTTCCTTATCTAGCACTGAGGGCATCGAGGCAGATATGAGTGCGACAGAAACAGTGACAGGCTCCCTGTTCCTGAAGGCGTGTGCCTGTTGTTGGGCCACAAACTGAGCGAGAGAGTGACTGTATTGAGTTCATTTACCCTGCGAGCAGCCACCGATGGTCACCCCCTCTATAAACCACATACAAGACAGTCATGGTATTTTAAGCAATGTTCCTCTTAAAGGGGACGAGTGGCGGATATTTCTCCTTTAAAGTGGTCTTATCACTCGGGCTGTCGACTCCCCGGAAAGTCTGACAGCTATAGCCTGCCGAGGCGCCGAGAGGCCGCGCTGTGTCTTCTGCTGTTAACGATAGACAGGCAGGACAGCCGTGCTACTCCGCTATTCTTCTCCTCATAACACAGAGTGGCATGAACCTTTTTGCCTACTTATATATGGACACAATGCCCTTTTTGTTTTGCTATACTGAAGCGGGCTAACTTTGATACATTTATGAGCATGGAAATGAAGAAAATGTACAATACGTGTGCATTTTCCTGTCGGAATAAAGAATTTGTGCCACCACACTATCTCTCAGCCTGATTGACTGATGAAGACACTCTGCTATCCTTCATCTTACCACAGGGCTATGGTTCATTATGGACTATATTTCCATAACTCCAAGACAAGGTAATTCCTAAATAACACTTGACAAGTTTTCCCAGTAGTTATGGCCATATTTCTAAGTGATGAGTAAATTGTACCACACACACACACACATATGCACACACACGCATATTTAAATACATACATATACTAAAGCTCCTACCACCTTTCCACACTTTCCCACGACTCATCACCTGTATCATTATGCTTATTTCACTTTCTAATAAATGCATAAATTCTCTTGCCTCAGCCAGGGGTCAGTGTTCATTTGAAGGCCTCTGCCATGTGTAGTAAAGTAAACTATGCTTTGGCATTGTATATGTAAGGGTGTGTAGTGTTCATTATGCTGAACAACACACTGAGTTGAGAGTTACATTCCAGGCCAGTTATTAGTCAGTATTATAGTTTATTTGTCTGGAGGTAAGATAAACCAGAGGGCTCTGAGCCCCCTGCTCTGGATCTGCGACTCTGACTGGTTTGTTTGAACAAAAGGAAGCGCACTCTTAGGACAAATACTCCAACAACAGAAGATAATTCATACATGGCCTCAAATCCTGATAATGCCACTGCTGAGCTGTGACTGGAACGCATCAGACTTTTTTTTTCAATGTGCTTTCATGTTGGTTTTTTTGGCTTTGATAACAATGTGTTAACCAAGGATGCACAATATTAGAGAGATCATTTATTTTGACTGGAAAATGTGTGACATGTTTGACAGTGACATGTGAAAGTTAAGTCTTGTGATGCAACTTTCTATTAAATGTCCTCTGGCTTATAAGTATTTTAATTAATTTTGTATCCCACATTTGTAACTCTCCTGCCAGATGGATGCACTGCAGTGTGAGCAGTGTTTTCTGCCCATACACCATATGTTCTTAACCTTAAAGTCAATAGCACATGACAGTACCTCTGTAAGAGAGCACTTTTCCCTGCCACATGCGTACACTTATCTAATCAGGACATGCAACCACAGTCACATCATAGGTACATGTAACATTAGTGGGTCAAATTTGTCTCTTAAGACATGAAATCTGTTCAAGTGTCTATGCTGTAATATCCTGCCTGCAACCTCCTTTTGACTAGCATTCAAGTTTTGACTTTGTTATCACCAATTTTTAATATGACATTTAGATACTCGACAAAGAGTTGTTAAACATTGTGAATTCATGTCCTGATACAGCCCTATATAGGAATCCGCCCCAAGCAATTTTTACATACAATCCCACTATCATAGTATAAAAACAAATTAAATAAGGTGTGACACACACTTACGCGAAACCACATGGATCGTCAAACAAACCAAACCACCCGTGATTCCACCCATTTGCTCTGAGTGTCTAAATGTTTTTAATTAGTGAGAGGCTGTGGTGTTCCTTTTGTGACTGCTCGCCGCCTGCCCGTCACACTCACTTCCTCATGTGTCCTGAGAATGAACTTTGAGGAAAAAAAAAAACGCATCTTCTTCTTAACCAAAACCAGCCTACAGTGTGGCAGCTTGTGGGCTGCCTGCTGCTGCACAGAACATTCCCATCACAATCATGTTCAATTGTCCCCTAATTGTCCTCTTCTCTCTCCCCACAAGAAGTTGCTGACATGAAAAATTAGGCAATCAGGATGGCATTAGTGCATGAGTGGAGGGCCGAGGCATGGTTATACTATAATGTATAGGCCCCATTGGGGGTGCAAATACGCAGGGAAATACTCACATCTCCCTTTGAAGTGATGGCCGCTCCCAAATTAAACTCTTAGTCACACTGCTATCAAAAGGATATGGTTGTTAGCAGTGCCCTGCTCTGATCTGAGCACACTTCTGGATCTTATTACAATGTGGCTTCTGATTGATGCCCTTTAGGGTGGATCATTGTGAGTAAACATCCATATTCCTGTCTTCTTCATGAGTCGATCACAGAGGAATTGTGGAATTATGGGTTTTTATTCCAGAACTAACGCAGTTGCAGAAAGGGACATTTTGACGAAAGTATATTTAGATATAATATTTAGGCAGGAAATAAAAGGAGAAAAGTTTACTCTTTGTTCTGCATAAATCCCATCTGTTAGTATTCCACATTGTCACAAACAAATCAAGTACAACTCAAATGAATTATTTTAGATGAATATCATAAAGCTATTTATGCTACTGGTAACATGGCTCATAATGACTTTATTGCTGCAGTTACACAATTAAAAATTATATATATATATACACACACACGCACACGTACACACGTACACACACACACACACACACACACACACACACACACACATATATATATATTATAATATAATATATATATTACAAAAGAAAAATAAATAAAAGAAAATATAAGGACGTAAGCCATATCCATATAAACTGGGTCAAGTATAGCGCATGTGACAAAAAAGGGGAGAATAGTTCCCCCATAACCTCTCTGGGGATTCAATAAGATTACCCCCCAAAAAGATTGAATTAGTTTGCCTGAAAGAAGGAAGAAATGCTAGAAACTAATGGCAAATAACAAGCTTGTGACAATTCATCAGGCAACCTCACAGAGGGGTGGGCTTCAGTGGAATGCCTGAGACAGGACCTTTCCCCTGTGCTCTGTTATTCTAACAAACAATGTCAATGAGATGGCATCCTACCTCTCACCAATTTGCATGGTTGTCAGAGGAGTGAAAGCCAGTTTAAAGGTACATCCTTTATATGCCGGAGAAAGGATTAGGGCCAGCCCCACAAAGAGGCTTTGATTTCCTTGCAAATATGTATAAGAAGTTTGGCTGAGAAAAGTGAGTTTTCAAAGCTGTAACTTTTCCATTGCTCTCTCTCTCTTTTTCTCTCTGCGTGTGTCTATAGACTCAAAAAAAAAACAACTTTGGCGATGAAAGTTCTCTTTGAATGAGAGTGGGCAGGTTCTGCTAGTCAATGCTTCAGTCCAAACGCTGTTGTAAACTTTAATTTGCAGGTTACACAGCTGTTGGGAGATGGATAGAGGATGATTATAAAGCGTTAACACAAACAAATTTAATTTACAGGATACATTTCCGAAGTTGAGTTTAAAGTGTGTCCTCATCCTGTGATACATTCAGGACTCCGTCTTTGTTTTCTTTATTCTTTGTATTCTTTCTTTTTTGTGCGTCGTTTTCAGGGCCTCTGACTGAAAGCTCCTCGTCGCTCAGTTCAATGATCGACACGCTGATCCCACGTAAACACAAGGAGCATGCCATATGCACTTAGGGATGAGGTTAGAGTGCAACCCTCATTAGCATGTATAAACTCCATGTGTCAAGAGGTCGCCTTTGACCCGAACACGCAAACTCTTGCTTAAAACATGGCTCACACAAAGTTTATGCATGTAGGTATGGGATGTGCAGTGTGAACTGCTTGCTGGTGTTAATGTAGTTTTATGTTTACAACATTATGAAAGTAGATTGAAACCTGATTTTCCATCAAGCCAAGCAAACTTCTTTGTTTCACTCAACATCAATTTTGCTTTTAAAGTAAATAAGAATTTGTAAATGATTAAACATACAAACCCTCTAAACATACAGAAATATCCCAAAACTACCATCTGCCAAGGAAACAATTATAAAAACACTTCTAATGATATTATTATCATATGAGTGAAATGGTAAGTTAATTAAATGGAAAGTAAAATGTGAAATGGCAGTCTGTGTTTGTTGTCAATATTTATTAGGCCATGCTGCCATATACATGAAGCTGTGTTGCAGCAAAATGGATTTGTGTGACCAGTTATAGATGCACTGACACTTGCTTTCAGCAGACTTACAGAAATCCCTTGCTGTCCAAGGGCTGCCTCACAACTTTAAGTCACTTAATCGATTGATGGCTACATGGTATCAGGATTTCCAACAACCCGGTTTGACATTATAGGGTTTATACAAAAAAAGAACGAGAAAAAAAAAAAAAACACTGCTTCATGCTTAAAAAAGATCACCGGAGAGGCGATGTCCCTTCAGTGGCAGTCCAGCACAATGTGTTCCAGTTCACTTTCATCATGTTGTACCAGCTGAACATGGTGTAGCTTTCAGCCCTGCCCTGTGGGAAACCAGCCTGTCTTTTCTCTCACTGTGTGTGTGTGTGTGTGTGTGTGTGTGTGTGTGTGTGCGCGTGTGTGTGTGTGTGTGTGAGTGATGCTGTCGAGTTATGTTGTCCCAAGCTTTCAGTGGCACAAACTCCCTGTCCTCGGGCCTCCAGCGTGGACTGGCTACAGAGACTTGGTGTGGCATGCTCGGATGAATGCGACCCTGATTCTCTACCAGAATGCCACTAATGCAACCCCCTTTAGCATGTCTGCTGGACCACTTGGCTGCCAAGAGGGGGCCACTTTCTACATTTCTTGTTCTACTTCTCCATCTTTCTTCCTTCCTTTTCTTCTCTCCTGTTCTGTCTATTTAAAGCCAAACAAAGCAAGTGTCAGCCTGAGAGCAATGCAATGTGTCCACAACTCCACAGTTTCTTTCACTGTGAACCTCTTCCTTCCATCCTTCTTCACTTTTTTCCTTTTTTTTCCTCGACACACTTTAATCACAAACATTAAAAAAAAAAAAAGACCTCACACATAGTGTGTACATATATGGTATCTCCTACCCTCCAGTTAATGAGTCTCATGGCCGACATGGGAACCTTCCACTTCAGAAGATCTTGTTAAAAAGCTCCCCTCTATGCCTGTTTATAGCCGGTCAGCCAGTGTAACATGATCATATCCCCTAATAACGATAATTCTTCTGTTTATATCACATGACACAGTCAGCACTGACACTACAGCTGACTGGATGCAACAGTAGTCAGGCAGTAAATTGCTCCCTTGTAATTGTTAGATTACAGTGTACTGCCAGAGACACTTGATAATGTAACCATACATCACTTAGATTGCGCTAATGAATTTCTGTATTTTTTTTTCCTTTCCCATCTTAACTGTGTGAGTTCCTGTCGAAACAGCTGCCTGCCATATAATACGGCCCTCAGTGACTTGTGTCAACAGGTTTACGAAAATAACAATGTTCTCATTGTTTAGATAGACCTCCTCTCCAGACGGTCTGGATCTTGACTTGTTGACGTTCTTGAATACTTTATGATATGAAATCTCTCTCCCAAGGTGACCTAATAACAAGTGTCCTTATTTTTGAAAATACACATGACAAATCTTATGAAGCTCCTTTAAGACCTACAGAATGTTAACCTCTGCCGTTTGGTTAACTCTTAAATTAAATCTATAGCCACTGTGTCTGTCACATCTTTCACTTACTTTTTGGCATTTTTAAATTTCTACAGAAAGCTTAAGCAGCTGTGGTCATTTCTGCCAGTTAGCCAATTAATATACAGTGGGTAAATGTTACCAAGCCCGAGGGGCTCAAATCTAAACAAACTCCAGGTTTCTAATTTCAAGCAGCCTACGAAAAGAGGATGTGAAAGTCTGAATTAAATATCTCCTTTCAGATGTCTGGTTTGTTTACATTGTGTTTCCTCATGTATTCCTCTGGGGAAGCTCGGAAATGGTAATAATGTCAAGAAGTGCTATGTCTTTAATGGCTCAGGCGGGGAGGAGCTTGCCTCCAAATGTCCATGTAAAACCAACAATATGCTGGGGGTGAGGGGGTGGGGTTGTACCAAAAGCCTAATCAGTTCTGAAGCTGATACCTAGGTAAAATAAATGAGACTTCAAACAAAGTGAAGTTGTCCTCGAGGGTCCAAAACAAGGGCCCAACCGAGACGCACTCTGTGTGACACACGCAATGTTTCATCAGCGAGGAACGCCAGAGAGCCGCGGCCTGTTTAACGTAAACTCCGAGAGGCTGGATTTGTTTGGTGTCAAATCTTGTAAATAATTAGCTGATGCAGAGCAATGTGGAGTTCTTCAGAAACCTAACCTCAAGGCCAAACTAACTTTACAGACATAAACACCTGCGACTCTGGATGGAGGTCACGAATCTACCTAATATAATGGAAGATGTGGGCAGGTTTCTAAATGTTTATCCTTTCTTTATACTTCTCATTATAATCCCTTTTTGCTGGTGTGTATGTATTTGTTTTTAACTTAACATTTTTTGATTACTTTTTTAAGTTACTTTGAGAAACATGTTGGTAAAATATTTCTGGTTATCTGTCCCTTTCAAATTAACGTATACTGTTTGCCTAAGTACACATTTTGATAAATAATATTTTTATTTGTGACCTATAGAGCATATAAAAATACTAACTTGAAATAGTTGTTTCCCTAATCTATATTGCGCTTTACATCACTTTTACATAAAATAATCACCCTTTTTTTCAAAATATAAATGTACGTACATCAAGTCACGTTGTTCATACTGTTGTTTGTGTTGTTTGTGTTGTTCATGGATTCGGGGTGAAGCGGGGTTGGTTTGCCAAAGCTAGCAGGGCTGCCGCCGTCATGATCAGCAGTGAAATGGGCCGCCAGAAATGTCTGCACAAACCAAACATTATCTGTTGGTGATTATCTCGCACCACTGCTGAGGTAGTGAGATCCAGTGCACAGAAGTGGCCCCGGGGAACCCTCCCTTTTCTCAAGAACTAATGTTTACAATCATTTAGGGGCGTCCGCGGAAAGCATACAGGAGACACTGGCGTATGTTTGTCTCCGTTTGGAGGATTGTGGTTAAGCTGAAGCTCATCTGGCTGCCTTATGGACTGTTCATCCACTCTGAAGCTCCTGTTGTTCTGTCCTCTCCTGTCCTCTCCCACTATCACACTTCTTTATTTTCACCTGACTACTTTTTGCCTCCTTTATGATCATCTGATTATGCAATCTCTTTCTTGTATACATTCTAACATTGCTTTTGTGTCTTTTGTGCAGTTTTGTCTCCTCAAACGATGCACTCAACACGTTGTCTGTTTTTTTTGTCTGTGAAGACTCATCGACTCAGTTGTCTCTAGTCGTACTTGTCATCCACTGGTATGTGCTGATGGCTGAGTTTTAGTTGCTTTCTCATGTGCGCATCATGTGTAGCAACGGCTGGAATGGGATGTCGCTGGAGTAAATCAATTTGTCATATGAATCAAATCTGCTGAGACCATAGGTTCACGAACAGGTTTTGTGGCTCATCCTCTGTCTTGTCTCACATCACTGTTTCACTTTGTTCCAGCTGGCCCCAGAGATGCACTGCTGTAACATATTTAGAAAAATGAGAAATATCAACTTGCTAATATCCATATTTTGAACTGATCCTGCTTTGTTTTTAAGGCCAACTCATTACCTGAGCTGCTTGTTTGACGCCACTGTGGAGAAAAACATGAGTGGAGTGATTAATATGTCTTGCAAACCGAACTGAAATGTTTCAAATGTGACAGGGACAAAAAGTGACACCAACTCATTCTGAATTTCTGCTACTGGTATCTGTGCACTCAATGCAATATGCCATAAAGATGGTAATCTGAAAATAGGAGAGCCAGGCTTCCTGGAAATATATAAAACGAAGACTGTGTGTTTCCCACAAATTTGTAAAATTTATGAGTTTATACTGTACATAAGAATGCAAGGGAACAGCACAAGCAGTGTAATAAAGTGAAGGACACCGAAGTCGAGGCACTTTGACAATGAAAGAATGCATTGGAAAGTGAAGGTGCTGTGGTTTGGATAGCGGGGAAACATCTACATCTGTTTTCAACTTCGCTGAACTGGGATTCAGTCTCAGCTCATGCAAAGAGGTCCTTTTACGGTAACTTATCATTTTTAGTAACTCTTTCTTATTGAACCATAACAAAAACTCTGGGTTTGAGTTTACCAAAGTTATTTTTGTCACTTAAATGGAAACCTAAACTTAACTCTTACTGCAGCGCAGCTGTAGACTTTTCCAACATGCTTTTGTAACAAACAGGTGAAATGTAGGGCAAACACAATAAGTCCACTGTTGTGCATAATGACTCATAATGTCCACTATTTTCTAGCCTCTAGAAGTCTGGAGCAGAAATTCAGATCTTATACTAGAAAAGAAGTTCCCTTGATAGATAAGCTGAAGTACTGCCGGGGGGAAGGTCATTATTGCGACATAAGCATTGTTTGATCTCACTGCAGGACACTGCTAATAACAGCACCAGGTAAGACACCAACTCAAAGTGATTAACACACACACACACACACATACATACACATGAGCACATGAGAAAACACAGCTGAGGAGGAAATGGTATCCTGGGGTTTTTAACTGGACCAGTGTGTTTATTTTCCTCCCATGGTGCACCAGGGCAAAGCTGCTTAACAGAAGGCCGGGGTTCCTGTGGGGTTTTGTATAATGTACTGTATGTGTGCGTGTAATTGTTTGCAGCCATGCGTGTGCATATGTGGTTGGTAGCTTTACTACTCTACGGCATGGGCAAGATGTTAGTCAAAGGCCTTGCATGGGGGTGTGTGTGTGTGTATTGCATTTGGTCAGGCCTCTAGTATGTGCATATACACTATAAAACTAGCTGGTGGTGTATAGGGAGCAGAGAGTGAACTTGGGGCCTGAGTGCTGGATAAACGTTTGGTTTTCCCCGCTGCCTGTGTCTGGATGATGAAGGGCAGATATACAGCTCTTCGGAGTGTGCCAATTAACAGCCACAGCAGCGGCCGCCACACAGGAGGGCCCCTCATAAAGACTCACCCTATGGTGTAAGCCCTGCCACTTCCAAGTGCTTTATCCGGGGCCGAGCCCATACACACAGCTGTTAAACTGGCAGGGTTTTAAGCAGCCCCAGCATCGCCGAAAGGGCCCAGGAGTTCATAAAGATTTTCTCAGCAAGTGCTTTCCCAAGGAAAGAGCGAGCGAGCAAGATGAGAGGGGGGAAGACGGAGAGAGAATAAAAGGGAGAGAAAGGGAGGGAGGTAGAGAAAGGGGGCAGACCTTGCTTGGAGACAAGATACAGCCATCGTGCTTCCTGCCCTCATCCCTCTCCCTGTCCCTCTGTCTCTCTCCTCTTCCGCTCTTGACTGCACTCTTCCCCCCGCTTTTTTTTCTCCTCCATGTGACGGACCCAGTGATTGCGATGGCGAGCAAGCCAAAAAGAGGCAGGGGGCAGCCTGCTGAGGGCTTGGATTGGTGACTCCAATCGTCCAAGCCACTGGCGCTCCTGCCTGCCACATACCAACCGCTGGCATTTGAACAGCTTTGATACATATTTTAGAGGCTGCAGTGCATCAGAACTGCACTAATCTTAGTTAAAAGGCCGTTTTCTGCACTGCGGCCCAGCAGCTCACACACTGCAAATTGGAAGGACACACAAGCTGTGCATACATTGACAGCCTACAGAAATTTTAAAGATGGACATATATATATATATATATATATATATATATATATATATATATATAACTTATTTGGTGAATACACTTTCATTCATTGAATATTCAACACTGTATATCTGAGAAATGATCAGTGCGTTCCAAGCAGTTATCGGAAGGGCAGCTTTCTCATTCTCTTTTATTTGACGACAATTGATAAGGATTTTGTTGCCGGTTGTCACAGAGCCAGAAACTTCATCTTGTGATGCATGAAAGAGCTCAGTGTTCAGCGCTGTAGTGGCAGTAGAGAAACGTGGACTGCAGGCGAACTGAATGGCACGCAACATTTTGTTTGACCAAGCTGTGAGCATTTTTGTGTGTGTGTGTGTGTGTGTGTGTGTGTGTGTGTGGTGTACATGGCAGCCAGCAGACTGCGTTTGCATCAATGTGTGGATGTCCATCATGTCCCTGATATGAATGTTTGTGAGCATATGCAGTGTGTGTATTGCAAATTGACCGCATTTGTTTGTATGTGTGTGTGTGTGTGTGTTTGTGCCATGGCAGACCAGGGTCCACTGCCATTGTTCCTGCTGACTGAAGCAGAGATAAAGCGGTAGAAACGGAGCTGACCACTTGCGAGACTGTATTGGCCACAGATGTGCCCACACAGATCACAGAGAAAACGTGATGGCATTTCCTCAAGATGTGGATGTGTATTTTTAAACTTTGATGTGAACATGATTTGCCATGAAAAAATGCTTTGTTCATACGATTCACATGGTCTCAATAACAGAGCTCATACATATTGCATGTCTATCCAGAACTTCTCCTGCTTCTGTAATAGTCTATATTCATCTCAGGACTTTTAGTAATCTGCAAAATGAGGTTTTTGGTAAAGACAAAATCAGGCACGTGAGTTAACAGTACTTTGATGACAGGGATAACATGGTATCGCGGCTATGGCAACACCATAAGAGACTCTGAGGTCGAGTCCTATGCGCAGGCTGCTCTTTGAATACATTAGCTGAGCAGTGAAACACCATTATGTAATTTAATCAAATCAGATCAAACAAATGTTAACATCTAAAGTCTGCCGTGCACACGCAACATCTTAAGACTGTATCAACATATATTTTTGTTGGCAGGCAACCAGCATTTTTTTGTTGAGTAGTGTAGTCTCATTCCCCATCAAAGCGCATTTTGTTATCCACGCCGACTGCATCTGACCTGGCAGTCCCTCTGTGACCATATCTAACAGTTTCCTTCATATAGTACATGCATTTATTACCAAACTTGAAAGAACCAGTCAAAAGTCATATATTTCTTGGTTAAACTTTTTTTTTTACATTTTTGCACTATGACTTCCATGCCGATTCGAAATGTCAAAGACTGAGTTTCACTGGCATTTTTTTCTTTTCTAACTTTCCGTTAATTTGATCCAGTCTGTTGAGATTTTCTTTCTGCTAATCGTGCATCGCTTTATGCTGCCAACATTTAGGAATCTGTTTTGAACAAAAACACCACCCCGGTGGCTGTTATGGTGGATGGCTCTGGTGTTAATAATCGACACGGCTAGCTTCTGTTTTAACTCCCAACCTTCTGCGTCTGTCCTGGCTGTCATTACATGGGCTGCTGGACAAGGGCACGGCAGGCGTGAAGAAAGACCCCGCGGTTCAGGCAGAGGGGAAAGGTATCACTGCCTGGTGATCTAGCTGTTGACTGGCCTGATCTGCTGAGTTCAGGTTCGCGTGTGCGTGAAGTGATGGTTCCAACACATTGTGTTCTTGTTCTGCTCTTCTTCTGTTTCAGCTTTGGCAGGTGATCCAGCATTGGATGTACTGGGCGCTGTACTCTAGGTGACAGCCTTTGACATTGTAATTGTCTGCTTTGGGCGAGGGGGTGGAGGGTGTAATCCAGCTTATGTTTCCTCTCAGTAGAAATTATTGATAACTGGCTGTGAGAGGTGGTGTAGGTATCACTAACCTGGTTTGAGCAAGTCTTGATTGATGATGGTAATTTGGTTGTACATTGGTTTCTAGAGCTACGTTCGAAATTACCCTGCACTGACTAATTATCAAACATCTGTCATAAATACTGAGAGTCTGGCTTTTTATTTGGACCCTTTGTAGCTAACATGTCAGTGATAATTCAAATGTAATCACATGTTGTACTTTCCTAACAGTAATAGACTTCTATGGCAAGGTCTTGTTTACACAAGCTAATGTAAAAAGTACAGCAGGTAGAGAACACTACTGGCAAGAGTAGGTGCCAGAATCACACTGTCGTGGACAACACTCACTCAGCAACCATTATATAATATTTTTTTACCCATCACCTTGGAACTTTTGAAATTGTTTAATTAAAAAATCCTTTAGTTTATTTTTTGTGTGTACCGTTTTTTCCTTCTTTTTTGAATGATATTGAAATAAGCAAAATATATATATACTGCATTTCATGGTACTTTTGTATATATACATTGATATAAGTGTGAAAAGTAAAACCATATATTACTTGCAGGACATACACAGTCACAGTCAATAAACAGTGAAAAGAGAGCGACCGGGGCAGACAGACAGAGCTGAACACAGAGAGAGGAGATTTCACATTTGCAGGGATGAGGATGGTGAGTTGCATTTGATATCACCTTCTGCGCTGCACATGTGCTGGGTGAGTTCAGAGAGAGAGAGGGAAGCATCTTCTACTAAATGGAAATTCCTGAGCTTCAGCCACAGCTGCAGTATGACACTTCAGATGGCCGCGCTTCCCTTTGTACAGCCCCCTGGAATTAGCCCAAACCACAATGGCATCACATCAGAAAAGCAGACAGGAAAATCAGACTTTATTATCTGTCGCTGTGGAAATATTTGTGCAGGGAGGAAAAGGGGGCACACGGCCCTTGGCTTCTCTGCCATATCATCCTGCATTTTATTACTGAAAACACACACACACACACACACACACACACACACACACACACACACAGAGGTAACTGCCTTTAAATAAGTGTCAGCTAACCCACTGTTACGATACCTGTGCTTAGGGATGGCTCAGCACAGTACGGAAACGTAAACACCGGTACACGTATCCTTTTCCTGTCCTGTCTTTTTCTTTCAGTCACTTACGTATGACATGTTACAACTGGGAGTATTCTTGTACTGAAGACACATTGTTCAACTCACACGTGAAAACAAACACTCTAACACTAATGAAGAGAAGTATAATTGCAGAGGATAAAAAACTTCTCATCCAATCGTGTTTGGGGAAGGGATTCACTTCAAAGAGATCCCAGCAGCAGCACTGTCTGTCTGATTTACGTTTTCAAATACATGCCAAATGTGAAACCCCAATTTTGAGGAGTGTATAATTACAGGGAGTGAACGAGTGACTATAAATACCCCCATCATTACTCGTCCCTCCTGACGAACATGATCCATACTGAAGGATAATTAAGGCAAAATATTTCTGATCCTCTAACAGACTGTAGCAGGAATGTGAACACTAATACTAGTGCTTGTGTGTGTGTGTGTGTGTGTGTGTGTGTGTGTGTGTGTGTGTGTGTGTGTGTGTGTGTGTGTGTAAGAGAGAGAGAGATGGGGGGGTCACAAGGTATTCACCCTAAATATAGTTGTGTGTGTTCTGATGGAGCTGCTGTGTATGGATACTAAAAGAAAACTCAAGACAGACCAGCTTTAATTGGTTTGTGAACTCATTAATGAAACAGTAGCATAACTTGAGTACAAGTGTGTGTGCGTGTGTGTCTTTGTGTTTGTGTCTCAACATGAGCACTCGCGTGTGTGTGTATGTATTGGACCCTGTCAATGCCCTTTATACAACAACAGACACGTGGAAATAACTTTGATCAACAAACATGTAGCAAAACAAGGAGACGATAATGAACCTCCATGTTCAGCCCAGGTCTCTGAAAATAGACCATTTCAACGAGGATATATCCGACTTGAGGATAATATTTCTAGATTGGGCCAGCTAATTAGTGCCCCACTATCTGGCACGGTGCTTTGACTGGGATCCAAATAAGCATATTGTCCTGGTGGCGGAGGAGTGAAAGAGCCGTTCTGTGTTCTTCGCTCAGAGTCAGAGCGAGAATGTTCAGCTGAGACAGAGGAAAAACTTTACTCCACTGCTCTCCCTGCCTCGCTTTGTTATCTCTGCCTCCCTTTCTTGCCCGATCAAAACATAAGAATGTCGCTTTGAGTGGCCAAATGAAAGGAAACCAGACAAACATGAGCGAGAGGCCGTGTTTATTTCTACTACATCTGTGAGCCAGGCCAGGTTTTCTTTAGTGTGTGTGTATGTGTGTGCGTATCGGCAGGGGTCTGCATGGGTTGTCGAGTTGTCGTGAGCTGTTGCTGAACCGGCAGCGAGTCAGTCAGCCAGCCAGTTGTCAGGCAAGTACCAGCTCCTTGTTGCTATTTGTGTTTGAGTGGAGCCGTACGTTTCTCCCTCTCCAACCAAAGTCTCCAGCATCTTCCTGCAGCAGGAATCGTGTCTTACAGCAGCCTATTGCTGCTGGAATGAAACGTCTTGCAGGCGAGGCAGCCGTCCCTTTCACTGCCATTGTGTCGATGGAACATGGAGCAGGAGCAAAGTAGTCAGCTAAACACGGTATAGCAGGGTTACATGGTGGCCCTGCCGCGGCTGATGCCGCCTGGCTCCAGTGACTTGTTTTTGCTTGTTGTTGTGCGTTTCCCCCAGCTGGGGCCGGAGTCGGGGCCGGGACGCCTTTTGTGTCAGAGTTCGACCAACGCTGCTCTCATGAAACTAGATAAATGGATTAGAGGGGTGCATATATGGGTGGGCATCTTTGAGACGAGACAACGGAGATGTTGAAGGGGAGCAGGGGCTGGGGGAGGAGGAGGAGTGGGGGGGGGGGAGGGATGGGCAAAGGCAAAAGGGGGGGGGGGGGGGGGGGGGGGGGGATGGGCAAAGGCAAAAGACATTTGTGTTGTTGGACTACAAGGGGTCGAGTCTGTTGTAAGAATAGCCTGCTTCTGCCAAAAAAGACAAGACAGTGATAAACTTTCCTGCACATGCAGTTACCCCCCTTCCCAACACACACACACACGCACACACACAGCACAAACTGTCACAGAGCACAATCCACCATTAAACTGAATGGATTGCCACAGTGTGACACGTCTCAGTTGCACGGGGGAGATGGTACTTGCTCACCGACAAAAGACTCTGGTATTATAGTGGGGCCACAGCCTGTGACAGAATGCTAAATTGTTTTAGGGTCAACAACTTATTGTCTTTGCATGAGTCACAATTTACATATCTCCCGAGTAGGTTCCAGCAGCACTCAGTCCTCAGATGAAAGCCTCTTCCAGCCTTTCAGTCAGTTCAGGGCAGTTGCCTTCAAATGTTCCTTGAAAGAGTTAGGTTGTTTTTATTTTTATTCTGTTTTAAGGTTTAGCTTGCATTTAAGGTTAAATGCAACCTAAATTATTCTAGTGGGCCTAATGAGTAAATTGATTTATGATATAAAGCATTACAGTTATTTGGAATGGTAATTATCTTATCACTATGACCATTATAGGGCAATTACCATGATAAAGGCATTGTTTACTGTGTCTAAAAATGGCTACAATGTTTTAAAAAATCAGACATTATTATGTATTTACCTCTGTAATCCCCAGGAGAATTATTACTTAGCTTTATATTTACATTTAATTCATTTATCTGCATTTTTTTTTTTTAATTTCATGGTCTTTATTTCCTCCTCTTCCCCTCCACCGTGGCCCAGGGCATGCAGGGAAAAATGGCTGGAAGTGACAGCCTAATTATCAGGCCCAACTCCGCTCATTACCCATTAGACAATCCACTGTACATCCACTTACTAAATGAATAATTTTGTATATATTATGGCAACACAATATTATGGCCTGCAGCTAGCGCCTCTGCGCTCACCTCACGCTGTTCCTGTACAAAAGAAATAAATGGGACAACGAGAGGTTATTTAATTTTAGCCCCAAAAGCCAGCTCGTGAGAGGATGTCATGTGCAAATGGAGCGCGCGGGGAGGGAGGAATGGAGGGATGAGGGAGGGGAATATGAAATTTACACACCTGCCCTTTTTTTTTTAACCAACGCAATATCGGAATCATTATTGCCAGAGCACGTGTTGTGGCATAAGTGAAAATGACAAAAGTCAGTTCAGGCTTCCTATTATTCTAATTTCAACCCGCCGGTGTAATGAGCTGAAACACGTTTTATCACAACGCGACAGGAAGAACAAAAAAGAAAGAAAAATGTCAGTTTAAATATTGTGACATTAAAAGCCCTTTTTTGCTCCATTATGGGAAAAAAAACATTATGTTTTTTTTTTGTTTTCGCTCCGTTTGAGCTAACAGCTGAATGTTTGCTGGATATGACCTCATATTTACGCTGTGGGTAAAGTGTTAATGTAACTATAAAAGCGGAATGACCCCGCTCCAGTTAACAAAACCTTCAATGACCTTTGTTCATTCTTCGCCCCACTCCTCCGCTGCGTGACTGTGTGCAGAATGACTCTTTAAGTGACGCAGATTTATGCGCCTAAACGTCCCCCTCAGCCGCACTCACATGATCTAGTCAAATTTTTAATGCTTTACCGACCATTAAAAAAACATCTATGTTGCCCTTTTGCACGTTGCTGTTGTGTAATTATTTATAATGGCTTAATTGGAAAGTTGTGCAGGCGTTTCATCTTCCAGTTCCAGTCAGCAAATGGTTTGTTTCAGATTACTATATGAAAATGACGGATGATTTAGTCCCTTATCGAGAAAAAAAACATGTCGCTTTTATGATATTCTATATGAACTTGTTGTCAAAATATTCCCATATTTAAAGGGGTTTCCACTTGTGTTGTTCATATTCCTCTAAAGCCTTGATAACATAATACAGTTATGCACAATGGGTTTAAATCAAGCCGTTAAGAATAAAATGCATTCTATGTGTGATGATACAGTTGAAGCTCAAGCATGTGCATGTGATTTATAGCTCCTTTTAGTTTCAGCGATCTATTCCTCGCCTATAGAGGTCGCTGTTATATTGCAAAACAGACGTGCATGAGTCACTCTACAGGTTTTGGCCACTCGAATCATTCACCCTGTGGAACAGCTGCCCCAACTCAGTCTGAACACACACACACACACACACACACACACACACACACACACACACACATATATATACAGTATATATATATAATAAAATATTATTTAGCAATAAATCCTAAAATAATCATGGGAGTAATTTCTTTTAACCGGACAGTAACTAAACAGAAAGGCGCTGGTAAAACTTTAGAATCAATGTCATGTTTACAGGAAACTGTTAAAATTCTTGTTCCTGTTATTTAAATAATATTGGTATAATATAAATGTCCCTACAAGGAACAACAGAAAGAGAGAGAAAAATAATAATAATTCAGTGCCTCCATTTTACCATCACAGCTAATGACGGCACTCTCCTTTATTTAAACCCTATTAGTCTGTTGTGGTAAATCAATATTTGGTTTTGGTCACCGACTGAGGAGCAAAGAAGCTTCTACTGCAGGCTAATGATCGCTATCAGCCTCGAACCAGACAGGACCCCAAAACACTGACCCACAGGCACCATCGAGCCGACAATGTCACCCCCTCCCCCCCAAAAAGAAAATATTAATAATTTATCTTCGAATCGACTTCTCTCTCTGACAGATTAGATTTTAACCATTTGATTTTGTTTGGACTGGGCGTTCCCATATTATTACTTAATGACCTTCCCAGCTGCTCCTGTCCATTTTCTGTCACCAGCAACCATCTGGACACTTATTAGCACCTCAATGCATCCACGCCGCTGTCCCCCCAAACCTGAATAAAATTAAGCCCCATGGTCTCAGACTGCCAGCACATATAGGATTTGTCCCATTCCCACCACTTCTGATATTATAATATCCCAATTGAAGGCATACATTTTATTCATTAATAATAATAATAATAATAACAATAATAATAATAATAATAATAATAATAATAATGATGTGGAAATAAAATATAAACTGAGAATATGTTTTCTCTATAATTTCATTAGGTTTATTAAGCAAAATATACGATCTGGACAAATTCCTTCAACGTTTCCTATTTACAAATTTAAATCACCTGGTATTTACATTAAAGAAAGGACACCAAAAACACAAGATAGAGACAAAATAATAATAATAATTATTATTATTATAATAAAGTAAAAAGCCTACCAAAATGTCCCAGCCTGCCTGAGCAAAGTGGGGAGAGAGTAACATTATAGGCGCGATTATAGGCTACACAACAATAGAGGAAGTAATCCATCCATCCACAGGATATTACCAAATGACGCCATTTGTTCTGTACCGGCTGAATGCGACGCTGCATTTTTATTTCTCATTGTCCCTTCCGGGAAGTGTAAAGTCTTTTTTTTTTCTATTTTTCTCTTCTTTTTTTCAAGCACGGAAAAAAAGCTGTGTTGATCAAGCCGAGGAGAGAGCAGTGAGGACCCGTTGCGTGGCGTCTTGTGGACTCCTGGCGCTGGAAGGCAGAGAGGATCTGGGTGAAGAATAATACAGAGAGGTAGGTAAATATCCCCTCCGTGTTTGGACAACGGCTTTCAATGTGCATCTTAAGTGGCTGAAAGGCTGAATGGTTCTGATTTGAAACAGGCTGTGGTTCCTCTTCTCCAAGTCCCGCCTCTGCATTATTTCAATAATAATAATAATAATAATAATAATAATAATAATAATAATAATAATAGATTACATCTTTGTGAAAAAATAAAATCTTTTCATATGGATCTTTTTTCACAATCACTTTTCTTTTTCTTTAAATATTATTTTTGTTTTGGACTTTTGCAGTAAAGAAGGGAATATTGTGTAATACTTGAAAGTGAGCTAGAGTTTTTTTTTTTTCTTTTTCTTTTTTTTTCTTTTTTCCTTCGTAAGAGCGCTCCCCTGGGCTCCGGGTCTCCCATGGGTCTTTAGGGAAAGCACACAGCCCAGACAGAGCCCGTTTTACTCGGTGACTTGATAAGTAGCCACACTCTCCCCAGAGGGGGGGAATTAAAGGGGGTGTGGGATGGGAGTCAAGACCCCTGTCACCCGCAAAGCAAACTGTGCTTTATTTGTCTTTGTTTATTTTTAATGTTCGTATTATTGTTTTGTATGCAGGAGAAAAAAAATACTGGAATTCGTTGAGCAGTTTGCTGTTTTTATCCTCTATTCAATAATTTGTATTTATTTGCGTAATTATTGGTGTTGGGCCTTTTTATTCTTTCCACAACAATGCTTGTTTTTTTAATTTATTTATTTTAATAACTGGCTTAAATATACCTTTAAAATATGGTCTACTTTTTTATTAAATCAGGATAATTCAATAATCCTAATATTTGATTCATTCAGTATTAAAT
Source organism: Trinectes maculatus (assembly GCA_016785345.1). Lineage (NCBI taxonomy): Eukaryota > Metazoa > Chordata > Actinopteri > Pleuronectiformes > Achiridae > Trinectes > Trinectes maculatus. Next base: position 1,692,655 of record JAFBJQ010000105.1, read on the forward strand.
TTGATAATTTTTATTCTGGCAGCGAAGCAAAAAGCCTTAAAATGCTCGTCTCACCTGTCATGGATGGGTCGAAAGGAAGACTTCAGGGTCTGTGTTGGAGGAGAGTCGGACCTTACACCGTTTTCATGGTCTAAAGGGGGAAATTGAGTAAAAACACTGATGAGCACTGGCATGCTGGCTAAATTATACAGGCCTCTATTTTTTTTTCTGCACACGTCCAGACAAAAACTGACGTGGTCGTTGCTGTTGTTGTGTGTGTGACAACATTGTGGACTTGTGTGTATATTAATGTGTATGTATTATCTAATCGTATGCTCTATGAAAAATGATCAGGTGTGGCCATTAAACAAAACACACACGTGCTCTAGTCAAACGAACACGTATATGCCCGCCGTGTGATATTTGCGCGCGTGCACGGCTGCAGACTGCGCTGTCTCACCTATGTGTTTGGGACTGTGGGTCTCTGGTGTGGGTTTGCTGTCACTGCTGAGCGCTGCTGCTGCTGCTAACGGAGACACCACCACTGACGTCGGCTGTTGCTGCTGCGGCTGCTGCCCCGGCAGGTGATGGTTGTGGTTGTGGTGGTGATGGTGCTGGTTTACTCCCAGAAGCGACCTCACGTTGAGCAGGGAGTTCTGGCCCAGAAAGGCCCCATTTGTCCAGTTGTGGAACTTCCCGATCTGACACGTGTACAGTCCGTGACTGGGCAGGAAGGCCGGGTGCGTTTGGATCTGGTGGTGGTGGGGGGCTGCGGGGTGAGTGGTGGCCGCCGGGCCACAGGGGGACGTGGGTTTCTGGGATGAGCTATCGGGACTAGTGGCGGTCTCCGCCAAAGACCAGATCTTAGGCTTATTGTTCGAGGGCAGGGGGAAGCTCCCGGATCTGTCCGGAGACAAAACTCTTGTCGTGTTGTTGTTGTTGCCGTCCGAGTTGTCCTTACTCCCTGGATGAATTGTGCTCTTAGATTTGTCAAAGGCCTCGTGGGCCTGCAGGGCGAAGGCCCGTCTTTTCTCCAAGCTCTCCAAATCCCCGGGCGCACCCAGTGCCACCCGGTGCTCCCTGCTGCCCTCCGTCGACTTGTCGTCGTCCTCCTCGTTGCTTTGATCCCCGTCGTTGTCGTCGATCTTGTCGATGTCGATGCTCTCCAAATCGATCTCCTCCTCGTCTTCGTTCTTCTCCGCTTCGTCTCCGCTGCCGAACAAGTTCCCGTCCTCCCCGACCTCCTTGCTCCTGCTCCCCCAGGTCACCTTGTTCTCCTTCTTGAGCCTCCTCCTGGCGTTGGCGAACCACGTGGAGACCTGCGTCAGGGTCATCTTGGTGATGATGGCCAGCATGATCTTCTCCCCTTTGGTCGGGTACGGGTTCTTCCTGTGCTCGTTGAGCCAGGCCTTCAGGGTGCTGGTGCTCTCCCGGGTGGCGTTCTTGGGCCTGGCTGGGTCCCCATACTGAAACTGACCATATGGGTAAAAGGCCGGAGAGGTGTGGGCTGCGAAGCTGGCAGGGTGGACTCCAGGAGTGTCCTTCAGCTCATACTGAGATCCCTGGAAAAACAGAGATAATGATTTATTACATTTGCACCAATCTTATTTTTAATGCACCGATTTGTTGAACCAGGTTTCTTATTCTACATTTACATTTATTTACACAGCGTCGCTCAAACCAATTTTAACATTATGTCTGCAACCTAAATGATAAAATGGCTACTATTAAAAAAAATCCTGGAGTCACAGTTGCACCTGACTCTGAGTTTTCCACAAATAAGCTTCTCAACTTGCAAAGTAGCACATGCTCAGGCCTGCAACACCTGCGCCCGCCCGCACAGCGCGCACTGAGAACCCTTTATTAGCAAACATTTTTCACACATGTCAGTCTAATAAGGGAACAAACAGTGAACAGGACAAGAGAGAGTCCGTTTCACAATGCGATCACACACACACACAAGAACAGGCAAACACACACACACACACACACACACACACACACATACACACACACACAGTGCAAATTCCCAACTTTGGTGTGTGGCTGCCAAACTTCCCTCCTCTCTTCTTAAGTTCTGTGAAAGCACTTTGAAGGCCTGAGTTCAGTTTCCCCCTGCTCCCTTCATTTATGATCAACCTTCCTGGTTTTTACTTTGCGTTTTGACGCAGTGACACTCAAACGTGCGCACACGCAGAATTGGATTTGGGATAAGAGCCCTGCTCTTGTTTTGCGGCTTTGGCGCACTCGTGGTCGGTGCCTGTGGGCCCGATGCGCACATTAGCCAGCGCATTAACACACTGCGAGTTAATCATTGTCACCAGGTGTGTTTTAGGTCAATAAATGTCAGACAATTCTTCATCTGGCAGAATGTAAAAAAAAAAAAAACCCAAGAGTAGTCTAGTGATGTACTGCAGCACACATAAAACAAAACATAAACACATGGATATACATTTATTTACAACATAAGCTTTTATCCTGTGGTGGAGATTATTTAATATAAAAATATCATCTGCAGATCTGTTCACGTTTTTAATGCCCTGAATTGAATTTTAACGTTACATTCAATCACACCAGTGATATGAGATAACAGTTGTTGGTCTAGTGTGTGTTGCCTCCACGCCTTTTTATTAACTCAGGCCTTTTTTTCTTGTTGTTTTTGTTTGTCCTCGCAGGTCAAAACTTTTCACTTCACCCACTCAGCCAAACCAGACACCGACCTGCCCCACACCAAACTAATATAAGAACTATAATTCAACGCTGCACGTTAGAATTCGCTCCTATTAAATTGCATTTACGCGATTACTGCGGGTTATTTTTATTCTAAACTCGCCGTGTGTAGCCTGTGGTTGTTATTTGCCCCGTAAAGGAACATGAAGCATAAATAATCTTACGTAAACAGAAAAAAGAGAACATACATATATTTCCTTACCATTTGTGAGAAAAGAGCCAAATCCGCGCTGGTGTACGGTAAGAAAGCGCTGTAGTTGTGTGCGTACGGATTGGCGTACATGCCCAACACCGACGTGACCGCGGCTGCGGTGGCCGAAGGACTTCCCCCGATTTCGGTGCTCCCTCCCCGGGACGACGGCGTAAGCACTCCCGGTCTCTCGCTCCCGTACACCGCCTGGGAGGCACTTAGGTACTGCGGGTAACCGAGTTGCGGGAAAGACATCTCCACCGCCGAACTGTCGCACAGCTGCAGCACTGTCCGACCAACTGTGCGCAAAAAAAGCAAGAGTGTGAGGCGGGGAGAGGGGGGAGAAAAAAACGGGGGGGAAAAAGCAACCCGGAGGAGTGAAGGGAAAGTGTTCAAGCCAAAGTCACCGCTACTAGAGACATGCAGGGGAGTGCGCCGTCACAACAGCCCGCTGCTTAAATCACGGCTCCCTGTCTCTTTGCTCGCGCACAGTCCGCTGGATGTGATCTGATCAACAATTGCGCTCCGACTGACGCGCCTGGCCCCGAGGTCTCCAGGCTGATCTCTCAGATACAATTTGAAGTTGATGCTTTGATTGGCATCCCCTACTTGAGCCCGCAAGCTCCTCCTCGTTTGGAGCAATGTGGGTAATGTGAATGTAGAGTGAGCGCATTGGCTGGGGCCTCTCTCTCTCTCTCTCTCCCCTTCTCTCTCTCTCTCTCTCGCCCCCCCCTCTCTCTCTCCGTGTTTGGACTTATTGTATGTTAAATGTTCAAGCATTAGAGTCCATTCACCGAAGGCTTTGATTGTTGTATGACAACCTGTCTACACGATTTTACAGCTGTCCGACACAGGGGGAAGTAAACCCGTCACAAGAAGGAACTTACTTTGAATAGATTTCACTGCGAGGCTCATTAAAAAAAGAGGGGGGGGGGGGGGGTGACTCTCCGCACAAGAATTAGTCTTTGCCACCAGAGCTGATGGTGCGTTTAGTTAATTCATAGCTACTAATTCACAGCCAATAACTCCACGCCGGACATAATGTCTGTGTTCCTCTTCCGTTAATGTTTCAACAACTTACCGAGCCTGCTGCTTAAAGCAACGCATTAGCTCCATTGCGTTTATCCGGTGTGATATATGCTAAATGAAACGTTTTAATAAAGTGACAAAATAAACCAAGTAAATAAACGAAGTCTCGTATTTAAGCCACATAACTGCCACAGGCTGTGAGAGTAAATAGTTAATTTCGTGACGCTTTTCTCTCCAGTAAATAAAACCGGTCCAGGGGAACTAAATCTCTGCACATCATTTATTAATTATGGAGGATTTTACTGACTTCTGTTTTGCTTTCCTTTGATTTCTTCATGAACGTTTTATCAGCCAACTTCTCCCTCCCTGTGTCCCTTATCCGCGCGCGCACGCCCGTGTGCGCGCGCGCGTGTGTGGATTTAAATCAGATTGTTGTTGTCCTTTGCAACAACAGAGCCACTTCACGTTTCCCTGTTTTGAGGAAAGGGGCGAGGGGAAAGCCGGGGACAAGTCACACACACACACACACACACACACACACACACACACACGCACACACACACACACACACACACACACACACACACATCAGGTCGCTGCACGCGCCACAAAGTGTGATCCATGTGCAATTTGTGTCTTTAGTTTAAGAGTCAGTGACGTGGCAGCAGCCAGAGCACATTAACACAGAGAAGTGAGGATGAAGAGTCACTTCTCCGTCATAGCTCAGAAACCTGTGCACTGTGAAGAGGCACAAAAAAAATAATCCTTTCAAATTTTTAAATTTTTACCTTTTTCCCCGTTTAAAGTATATTTTGGAGAACAATGTCACAATTAAATTTAGAATCTATAATTTAAAATAATTGAACATTTATATATATACACTGTAAAAAAAATTCCGTTGTTTTTACAGAAAAAAACTGGCAGCTGTGGTTACCAGAATAATTCTGTAAAAAATACAGTACAGATGTAAACAACTTTACAGAACAACTTGTAAATTTTACATCCTAAAATTGTATTTTAATTAACAAAAATACATTTTAAAGTTGTAGATTATACAGTCCTTTACTGCTCATTTAACAGGACAATGCTGCTTTTATACTAATTATTTATGCAAAATTTACATGCAGATTTTGCTTATTTTACATTGAATACTAGTAAAATTAACATCCAGTTATCGTTTATTGTACATTGAATACCAAAAATGGTCCTTAACATTTCTTTACTGTCCACTTCTGACCCAGTCATGTGGTTCACGAGAGCGAGAGAGAGAGAGAGAGAGGTGTCCATGTTTTAACATTTCTATTTTTATTTGATTTGATTCTTATATCGGCCACCTCCCGAGTCAGCGCGGGGGTCGGGGTGGAGTGGGGCGGGTGGGGGTGGGGGGTGGGGTGTTCTGTAGATCTAGATTTAATGCCTTAACGACTGGAGCCCAAGAAGTCAGTAGATTTTGATCTGCACCAGATGGCTCCGAGTGGATATTGCCGAGCGCCGAGGATCTGTTAAAAATATCTGAGGGGCACTGATGGTAATCTGGGTAACACATCAGAAAAGAGGGGAGGAATGGCAATTGTGATAACCCGGTGGAAATGTGTGCGGGGGGCTACGCATGATGGCTGGGTCGGGGTGGGGGGTGGGTGGTGGGGGTAAGGACACTGCGAATATCTCTTAATAGAAAATAAAGAAACAAGAAAAGAAAACCAAAATGAATACATGACAGATAATTTTAAATAGGATTATTTTTATTAGTATTATCGATTGTTAATTTGTAATATTAGTAATAACAATAACAATAAAGAAGTAATAAACCAGGTAATAGAGTTGCGGTTCCCCTTTTTTATCTTTCTCCCAAGACTGTGCTTTTTCTCTCTTTTTCTCTTGGTAAACAATGACAAGTGTTGAGGGCAATAAACCATTACTGTTAACTGATTTATTGGGTCTTGTTAAACTCTCATTACCACCACAAGCTCCTCAGCTTCCACCCGGAGAGAGCGAGAGAGGGAGGGAGGGAGGGAGGGAGAGAGAGAAAGAGAGAGAGCGAGGGAGAGAGAGAGACCATGGAAAACTTTATTCCGGATCCTCTCACCGTCCACCCGAGGTTTTTTAACCTCGTCCTTTTTAATGCGATGCCTCCAAACAGATGTGCTTTAAACAAATCTGCATCGGTCCATTACGGGCGCACGCGCTCACGCACACACGTGCACACGCACACGTCCATGCATGCTTTATGGCTTGAGGATTTTCACACACTCTTTACAAACGAGGGAAAATCCACAGGCTTCTCATATCAGATAGTTTTATCATGTTAATCTACAGGAGCCTCTTCACAAGAGGACACACTGTAATAAGTCTCTCAGGTATGGCTATTTTTTATTCATTTAACAGCAACAATTAAAAAAATAAATCCTGTCACCATGTAATCTTTATATTTTTGTTATTTTCTAGAGAACTGCTTTGTGCACAAAATGAATTTCTTACACTCAAATACATTTAAAAGAGATACATGACAAGCTACTCAACTGGAACTTCTGTCACAGTTCAAAGAACTGAAAATAACATTTTGCTTATGTATTATTATGATAATTATTTTAAAACACACACACACACACACACACACACACACACACACACACACACACACACACACACACACACACACACA
>JAFBJQ010000105.1:1699308-1747390 GCA_016785345.1 Trinectes maculatus
TTTTTGGTTAAGTTATTTTGTTCAGCAGAAAAATAAGGCAGTCTATCAGTAAATATATTCCAGTACAGTTAGCACAATTTACATTGGTTTTTACATAAAATCAATATGGCAGCACTCGCTTTGCAGACTACATCCAGACTGTTGCAGAAGTTTTGTCTTTTTTTTCCTCAGGAGGATGAATGCGTGGCATGCATCTATCAACAAACAGTAATGTTCGTTTTCATAAAAAAACAGAAAATAATATATACCTTGTTATCATCCTTTTCTTCTATCATCCTTTTTCTTCCTTTACCTTTTGGTTATAATTTTAGCAACAAAAGTTAGTTTAAAAAAATGCCAGCATACTGATAACAAACATGTTTATGTTGTTTGAAGTTTTTCAGGGGCCATAATCATAATCATAGTCATAATGCACCGACTGCCTGATTCAGTTTAAAGCTGTGCTTAAACCTGTGCCTGTGGGATCGAGGCCAACACATTGACCTGATTGATTCCAATAGAAGAGACCTACAATCCAAAAACATCAGTTATGTTGATGGTTGGCTACCACCGCAGAGGTTAAGGGTGTCTCTGTGAGCTAATAACTGTGGTGAAAGATACTCCTTTCCTGCCTCTGGGAGTGCCAAAGTTGAGGAAAGGTTAAGAATCTGCAGAATGTCCCTTTTGTGCCTTTCTCACAGATTATCAAATTAAGTGTTGAAACCAATACTCCTTTTCCCCCTGGAGAGAGATTAGATGAATATCAGTGATATCAATAGACCATCACAACTGTTTGAGCGACCTCTTCCCTTTAACATCGCACACCAACACGTACCCGCCCTCACGCTTAGCTCCAAAGTACTCCCTGAACTGCGTCACAGCAACTAAACTATTTAGCTGCGAGTTAGAGTCGGAGGACCACTGGTGTTACTGTGAGACATTTGATACACAGACAACTGCGCCACACCTATAGGTAAGGAAACTAGGAATTTCCTGGATAATAAAAGAGGTCTATTCAGGGTCTTAGAAGGTCAAGACGTTATGCACTTGACAGCTAAACACTTAGAGGGCTGGTGTTCCCTGGTTCTGACATGACAGAGGGCTTCTGAACTTCAAATTTAGGTGCTTTTTAACAGTTGGACATGAGGCACAGTTTCACCAATACTGTGTGTGCAGTCCTACAACACTTCCATGCCCTTTTTTTTTCTTTTTCCTTTGATATGTTTGTTTCAAGTGCGGCCATCAACTTGGTGTATGCTATTAGATGTTATAACTATACTAATTTTATTGTTTTATATTTAAACATTACATATCTTTATTTTTTGTATATATTACAAAATATTGTAAATACAAACGACACAAGATATTCATACAAGTACTAAGTTAAAACTTTTTTATGGTGTTCTGAGTGATTACCTTACAGTTTTATTTGAGAAAAAAAAATATTTATAATAAAAACACATTGGTGATAGTGGCTAATAAGTTCTGTTTATGTGAGACAGGGTTGAAATAAGTCCAAGTTGGTGCATTTAAGGTAACTCACACTCAGCAGAGTTTAACATTGTTCTGTGCAGGGGCAACAACACTGCTACCACCAACGACCATTGCTGAAGGCACAATCACATAACAAAACAAGATCAAACACTCAGAACAGAAGGTGTTACTTCATCACGATCAAGTATTAGCATGATTATGTTTCTCATCCAAGTACGTGCTGCTTACTACCGCACTCAGGTGTGGAAGAAACACAGTACTTCATTATTGTTGACAAGTTTCTTTCAACTCATCCTAGCTCCTGACTGCATACCACACAAAGGACAAGAGCCAAGGATCTGACTTTTTTCCTCCCCGAGGGCACACTCAGGGGTGGGTAATGAACGAGTAGGCCCAGATTTTGATGTGGTTAGGGGCCGAGGGGAGAGAAATGTGAGAAGGGGTGTTAATTGTTTTGGCTCTTTTACTGGGGAAACATATCAACATTAGATCTAATGGAGGTTAAAGACTCTCATTGCCATAGGGGCTGGAGCTAATGAATAGCTGTAGCTAGCCAATGAGAGAAAGAGAGAGAGAGAGAGAGAGAGAGGGTGGGGTATGTGTGTGTGTATGTGTGTGCAACATGTACTGGCGTTTCATGTTTTTTAACTACACTAATGTATTAGTTATTATACTAAGAGAGTTTTTTAAAATTTCTCCAAATTTTAAGTAAGATCAAATAATATATATTTTATTTTATTCAGCTGGAGAACTGTTTACTTTATAACCTGCTGCATATAGTTTCACAAATACTGTGCAAGTCAGCATATATGACTGTAGAGGATAATTAAACATTCTGGCAATTCACAATGCAATTCCATTACATGGTATTACATTTTCCCGTGAAATAATTTAGTTGCAGATGTATGCAAAGTACAATAAGCGCGTTACTGTAGAAAACAAGAGAGACTTCAGACAAAGAGAATACTGATATCAAAGTCTGCCTCTTGTCCCACATACAATATTATGCTAAATCAGAAAAAGGGAGACTCACACAATGGTTTGAAAGACTTGCCTAGATATACTCAGAAGAGTTAGTTTCCTGTTTCAGATGTTTATTTGCCTCTTCAGAAACGGAGGGGAAAAAAACGGAGCATGCAAATCCTTCTTCAAATTCCTGCGTTTATTTATTAACAGAGTTAATTGAATTTTAAGGACGGGCCTTCTTAGTAGGAAAAAACAAATTTCTCTGAAGTATTCTTTTGAAATTGCACCCCTTGATAGTAGTGTAAAGTATAGACTTATAGATAAAATGATCAACAGCATGACAAATGGAATTTTAATGAGGCCATTCTTTCATCTCTTATCATGTTGTGCTGCTTTTTGCTTTGGTGGGTCTTTGTACAAACTCTTGATAGTTGTCAAAACCTGTTCTTTTAAAGTTGCTGGACTTGCTCCCAAGGAAGCCTCGGCCTCTCGCTCCTTAAAACATTGCAATCACCTTGATCACTGATCACACTGACTTTTGTTCCTTTGGGACATCACTGACTTCCTTCCTAACTTACATACTGGAGTGTTTACATAGTGTTTACAAATCAAAAGAAGAAAAACATGGAAAGGAAGTAAAAAAAAAAAACTGCTGTGCTGACCTGAAACAAATGTTTCATTTGCATTTTATTGTAGAAAGTTCAGAGTGAAATGTCTGTTAATGTTGTTTTAGCCCAAATACACAACACATATCTTTTCATCATTATGCTGGGAACTGGGAAATATTGGTTTCATACCCAGCCAATGTTCATCACAGGATATTGTTGTTGACATGCGTGGGACCACAAACTACTATTTGAATTTGGATTATTGATGTCATCATGGCTTCTGAGTAGGCTAACCGGTGGTTCTGGCCTCTAGCCTTGGGTGTTATGGGGTCACAGATGAAAACAGCAGTCTGTCAAATTCACTTATGTAGTAATGCATTACAGACACAGTGATCCGTGGGAAGGGGGGAAGAGGTGAGTCAGACAACAAACAATCTAAAAGAAAACAGGGTTCCAAAAGGGTTTAAAGGCTACTGGTGTACTAGATTAGCTCTTTGTGGCACAGATTAGATCTTTGCAAGTGGCCAACCAAGTACAAACTGCACGGAATCTTCTTTTTCTCATTGACATCATTGATAAACCTAGAACACAGCTGAAACAAGAGTAGGCCACTATATGTCTGGACTAAGTTTGGCCACTGTATGAAAAAACAACTAGTTTTAAGGAACAGTAGCTAATGCCAACTAGGCTGTCGCTGTGCATAGTGAGGTGCGTTGAGGGAAATAATAATCCCACACCCACAGGGCGAAAGTACCAGCTCTCCTCCTTGCAAAGTAGGTAAAGTTCATACAAAAGTCATCGGATTTGTTGCAAACTTTGCCACGTTTTTCATGTGATGCATTAGAAAAGTGCTTGCACCAATCTATTTTGAATGTGCAAAGCCAGTTTGGATAAATCCAACACTCATCCAGTCGACCAGTGATGTGACCTCATCATTCTGTCTGTCATGGACACCTTATAGGGATGCAGTCCTGCCAAAATGCTACAGTTTATCATTTGGCATAGCTCAAGACACTGCTTTAGCTTGAAAGACTTACAATAGAAACCTTGGTAGCCAGTTTGGCTTTACTCACTAAACCTCCAATATTTCTTGGACTCAAGAGCAGTAACTTTCTGGAGTGGTACAGTCACTAGGTTAACAAATGAAACATTTCTGACCAGAATCTACGCTGCCACATACCAAACATGAAAACAAACGTTGTTGTTTTTCTTTGATTTTACACAGCTGTAAAAACAGTAGACTAGATAATAAGTGGAGGTTAAGGGTGTTGCATGTATTTAAATAAAAATGAGTTGCGAAATTGTTTCCGCTGAGATTGTTAATGATGGGAAAACGCATCAAAATTCTGGTCACTTACTGGGAATCTAATCCCATGTAAGTGGACCATTAATTATATTTTTCACATCTCTGGAAAGAAGATAACCTTTAGACACTGATGTGAAATATGTTGGGAAGCCAATTAAGCTTTAGCTTTTTCTTCTATCATATGTGCGAGATAGTGCCGATGGGGAGATGCACATAATCTGGAAGGCCTCACCTCCTGTTTAAAGTGCGGTGGTGGTGTCAGTCGGAGTGGGTGGCAGGTTGCACCGGGGCTTTTTACATCACGCCCATGTTGAAGCATCATTGATCCCAGCTGAAAAAGAAACCAATCTGGACAATGAAGTTCAATAACAACTGACTCCCGTCTCAAAAGGGGCCAGCTGAACTGGTGAGATGTAATGCGTTAGCATTAGTGGCACTCAGCTGTTTCTGCCAAACACTGGCCCTCACCATGAAATCTCTTGTTAAGAAGAGAGAAATGGTGTTCGCCTTGTAATTGAACCATTTTACCCCCCCTCATCCTCTCCCCCTTTCCCTCTGTCCCATCTTGCTCGTCACCATTTGTTTTCCGTTCAACCATCTTCACTCACACACATGCGCGCACAAACACAAACACACACAGTTACACACACAGTCCTTTTGTATGAGCAGCAGTACCCATCAAAATCTGGATCGATCCCCTGGTGTCATTGTGTGAGGAGGTTATTTATGTGGGCATCCAATCTGCACCTGCCGTTGTGTTTGAGCAGGAGAGGAACATGGCCAGAGTTTGTTAACAGCAAAAGGGGAAAAATCAAAGCTGAGAGACAGAGGGAGGGGGGGGGGCAGCCACCGCAGAGCCCCACGAGTATCCTCCAGCTCGCTGCCTCGTCTCTCGTGAAATGAGCACTTTCACAGTCAGTTAGTCTTTAAGTAATAGATATATTGAGTTCATCCCTTGTAAGGTTAGACAACTAATTTATTATTATTTTTTTCCCCCTTTCCTCTGTGCAGTACCCCCCCTCCACCCCACCCCCACCCCCCCGTGCCGCTTTTTCCCTCCGCTCCCTATCAACACAGGATTATGAAGGTTAAATAAACTCTGTGAAAAAGAATGAATGTTGCCACCAAGCAACTCCCCTCCTACCCTGACAGCAATCACACCAACACCTCCACCTCCTCTGCCACCCTCTCTCTCTCTCCCTGTCTACACTCCACCCTTACTGCCTGGAAATAAATAAATAAATAAAAAAACAGAAACTCCAGCCCAGGCTATCTGGCGGCAGAATGAATGATCCTATTTATGTTAATGCATACATGAACGTTACACAGGTTTTTCCCCTGATAAGGCGATAGGTTAATGAAATGCTCATTTCATTTTACCAGTTGTTTTCTCTGTGAAGTTCCGATAAGTAGCAAACCAATGAAGCTTGTAATTACAATCTTACAGAAACCCGGCCAATCTGTGTATAAATCTCACCATCCAATTACAAGATGTAATAATTTTGCAGTCAAGCTGGTAATGAGGTCTAATACTCATGCATGTGATAATCCCCCCTGGATGCTGACTCTATCAGATGTTAGCTTTGTAATTATATGAGCTTGAGAAAAAAAAAATCATTATTTCATGTTCAAGTAGAAAATGAGGTTGGTGGGAAGTTAATTTTCTCTATGCTCTGTGAAGCGTAGACAAGAATTTAATGATTTAATTACAGTTGTTAGCCCTTTTTTGCAAGAGGCTTAAATTGAGCTAAGCATTTTTCATAGCCTCCGACATCAAGAGTCGGAGAACATCAAAGATTTTGACAGCATACAAAGTGATGAGCAGGCCCAGTGGCCCTGGCATTTTTTGCACTTCTTGGTAGCCACTAAAAATCCTTTCCTTTCCTTTCCTTTCCTTTCCTTTCCTTTCCTTTCCTTTCCTTTCCTTTCCTTTCCTTTCCTTTCAGGGTAACCACAGGGACAGAGGACCTGCTAGATAAAAGCAACATCAACAAATATTAACCGCTCTGGCTTTCACCACCGGCAGCTAATCCACTGTATGTGAATTTGTCATATCAGATTACTATGACAGTCATGGGGCAGCACAGAATGGAAGGCATCCTCCCGCATCCTGAAAGGACAATAAAGTTTCACTCCCCACCTTCTTTGAATTTCAAACTAGCCAATGAGTGGTGTCTGAAGTCCTCTGATTTCCATTCAGCCTTTATATGGGAGAGAGAAACTGTAAATACATTCCTCAGCGTAATCCCTCGAAAGAGGAATGGCTGCTTTTGAGTATTTAAAAAAATGCTCCAAGCAATGTAATTCAACTTTATAACAGTAACAGTAGCTACTTGGTTATGCAGTTTTGGTATGATGTGTGTGTGTGTGTGTGTGTGTGTGTGTGTGTGTGTATAGCTGCCATTCATCCTTTTATCTGGTTTTAGGATCCTGGCATCTGGTTATTGATTAAGATTTTAATAACCTATTTGATATCTGAACATTGACATGAGCAAAAAAAATAAAAAATTATGTGACAATGTAATAGATTATTTTCTTCCATTTATGGCTGATGGAATATTTGCAAATCACACATCATGATCTCAGAAAGTGGAGATTTTACAGATGTGTTTTTAATGTATTTTTATGATTTGTTGACATGGTGTGAATAAAAACTAGAGTTAGGCACATAAAGCGACCTAAATCATAAACAAAGGTTTTTGATTAAATAATGCATTGACCCATTCTTTTAAACGATACAACTGATAGATATGTGGATAGCTGTATACATTTATAGCATTTTTTCATCTTTACCCCTAAATAAGTTGGCTGTCACTCTTTGTTCATATTTCATATCTAAACCACTGTTTTGAAAACTGTCTTCATGTTTTTTTGGTTTTGCAGGGAGGGACATTGTTTTTATTAATAATCAAATGTAATAGCTTCCTGATATTATTGCTGATATTGAACTCCTCTCTTTACCGCCCTCATCCAGTAGGCCAGTCCAGACCTCCTCTTATGACCTTTTTTAATCCCCACAGTCCTCTGAGTCCTTTCTCTGTGCTTGGCCATGTCCTGTTAAACAAGGAACGTGTTGCGGTGTTGTGACCCACAATTGTGGGCAGCTTCACGGCAGGTTTTGCAGGCCTTTTTTCTGCTCTGGTGTCCAGTCTGCCTCCATCTGCCACTGCCGCGCCACAGTCCCACTGGGGGAGAAGGGGCTAATTCTGCAGTCAATTAGCAGAAGGGCCGCTTTTGTTCTCTCACTGGCTCCCAGGGGCCCTATCTGCTTCACTGCTCTCTCACTCTCGCTCCATTTCAATGCTTCTCACTTTCTGTCTCGTTTATTTGTTCATGGTGCTCTATCTCTCTTTGGCTGTGTAATTTCTCATTTCATCCCATTCATCTCTCGTCCTGCTCTCTTTCTTTGTATCTATATTTTGTGCATCGCTTTCTCTGCTCATCTGTGTCTTTCTTGTTTCTCTATTTCATATGGATTCTTTGAGGTATTAAGTGTCTGCGTGCCATATTTCTCTGCCCAGCCCACCCTTGCTGAGTGACCTTTCTGACATTGTTGGCCAAACGGTGTCTCTGGCAATCACGGGCCATAAAAGAGATGGAATTATAGGTAAATATTCCCAGGCAGATTTTGATTCATTGTATCATAAACGTTAGCCATTACTCTAAATGGAAAACATTAAACAGCAGGCAACATATTAAGTTAATATGCTCTTTGCGCGCGTGTGTGTGTGAATGTGTAGTGGAGTAAATGCTTTAAATTGCTAAGATGGAGTAAGTACATTTTCCCGTTTTTACATTAGCATCACAATATTTGCTTTATAACATTTTTTCCCAAATTAGCAGGCCTCCCACATATTACAATTTGAAAAAAAGCAAACATTACTGGAAAAAAAAATCCACCATAAAATATTCCCTCTTGCTTTTGATCGGCGCGGCACCGTGTGGGTCTTACCCTGCTGTTGTCCCTGTGGCTCTACCTGGCCCTACTGAGCTGTACCTGTCTCAAGTTAATAAATCATTTTGGCATTATAAAATATTCAAAGGGGGGGTGGAGGGTGCGGGGGGATCAGGCAAGGCCAGGTTAAAGAATTTCTTAAATTTTCATGGCATGACAGCCTGTTCCACATTGCCCCACCACCCCCCACCCCTTCAGCTGCTGCTTCTTCTTCTGTGATGTGTGTGTGTGCCCGCGCTCACGTGTGTGTGTGTGTGTGCGTGCGTGTGTGTGGCAGGGGTTGGGAAGATCTCCTGTGTCACTCTAATAGTCTAGAATTACACTTGTATCAGTGTCACTAGCATATGGGGTCTATGTATACCCTTAGGCCCATCACACTTCCTTCCACCTTCCACTGTCATGGCATTTAAAATGATACCATTTGGGCAAAGCTAGTTTTGACAGAAAAAGTGAAAAGCTGTGTGTTTCCCTCCTTAGCCTGACGACAGAGCTGCAACCACCAGGGGCCCCTGCCACTGAGCAGCCAATCAAATGATATTTTACAGGGTAATGATGGAAAGTAGGTTTGCCTCCTTCGCGAGTGCTCTCTCTGCCTCCTCTTTTCCTCCTTTGCCTTATGTTCTCTCTGTCCCCAACTCACTAGCTTCTCCTCAACTCTGTCTTTCCACCTCTCTTCACTGTCTCCTGTCCTGTGAGATATAACCAATAGTGAGTGTAAGGATGGCTTCCCTTAAAGTAATCAACACTGTGGATAGACAGAGTGATGCAGCATTATTAAAAATGATGAATTAGGTTTTAAGTATACCCAACTTAATTTTTTAGTTTTATTTAGATATATGTCTTTTTTTCCAGAAGAGGTCACAGCAGTGATGTCTGATATCAGGTTACGATGCCTGATCCCAGACATCACCTGACAGCGATACAGGGTTAGTAATAATTTCTATATTGCTGCTACTCTTATTTACTACTGTGCTCAGAAAGTGAGGCTAGGTTATAAAATGTGATATTATAGACCACAATAAACTAATCAGGAGTTGAAAACATTGGAACCAGTATTTAATGACAGCTATAGGGCTGACTCATTACTCTCAATCACATCTGATCAAACCACAGGTGATGTTTTGTGTGAGGGACTTTATAACTCCAACACTGTGAAGAAAAAAAGTTTGAAATATGAATTGTGGGAATACTGTACTATATGTAGTATAAAAACACTTTGGTGTCGTGGCATGTATCAGGCACAGTTTACAATTTAGGTTTTGATGATTGTGTATTTATGGCTTTTCCTTTATAAATATGTGAAAACCCCTTTTATTTAGTGGGAATCAGGCAATAAAACAAGAATATTATGAAATGAATAATTATGTCCTTTGCTGTATCAAACAGCTGTAAAGGCCTGAGGTAAGCTAGACTCACAAAGGTCAAACATCATTTGAAATAGTGATGAGTTCATGGAAAGAGGGACCAATTAAAGCTTCCTGCTTTGCTCCTCCACTCCCTCCTCCCCCTCTACCAGCCGCCACCTCAATGCCTTTTACTATTTCTCACTTTTCTCCCTCCTCTCGTACTCACTTGTCATTACCTTTCACCATCCCTTGATCGTGCCTTTTACCCTGTCCGTGCCTCATGCTTCTCCTCCTTAAACTAATCCATCCATCCATCCATCCATTCATGCATCCTTCAACAATACATCCCCAAATCAAAAAACACTATAGTATAGTGACATCTAACGATACCTAAGATCTGCCTAATTGCAGTTGTTAAAATGATTGTGCTAATAAACAAAATATGTCATAGATCTTGTCTAAAACTGAGCAGCAACTCCTGCAGCCTTTCCAGTACCTACCACACACTGACCATTGCAGCTTTACTGATAAACATACAATAACCGACAGACAGACAGACACACACACACGTACTTGCAATATTGAAATTTCTTTTTATCTTTATCTCTTCATATCTTGTTCTCCTCTCTGTCACACTAGTGTGACCTCTGTGAAATCCCTAATATATGCCAGTAATTGCACATCAAACCTCAATGCATTATTTCGAATCCAATACTCTCCAAACACACATGTAGTCAACTGCACAAAACACAAAAACACACAGTACGTTTCCACATGCAAACACACACATATCTAAGACTATAATTGCGTGGGCATATACAAGCATACATGCATGCATTCACACGCAAGCTTGCAGGCCTTATTTTCATGTACACGCACACAAACACACAACATGGCTCGCTGGCCTGCTGGTGGCGTAGAACTCATGTATTTTGATGATATGAAAGTTGACCACATTTACATGCAAATCGAAGTTCCAGATTAACAGGGTCCATGTAGGAGGGTGAAGGAAGACTGCATGGTAATACGCTATTATGGCTTTTAAATACATTTACCGATGTTTTGACGCAGAATTAGCATGGTCCTAGCGCAAGGAAATCATGTTGGTCTGATAGCAATTTGGTTTTCCAATTGGGAATACAATTTCCTCAGGTTCAACTGTCATTTCTAATAATGACTCAGGTTGTGCACATTAAATTGAAGATTTGTTTTCCAACAGTTTTGTTCCAACCTTGTTGGAAGAGAGAACAAGCTCTGCATTAACTGCTCAGAAATTGCTGTACTTAATACAAATCGTAACATCCTCATTGTAGTGTAGTAAAAACAGAATGGCACGTGTGTCTGTGTTTATGTGTGTATACTGAGAGTTGCAAGTTTAGAAAATCACTAGATTGTAATTTTTTTTCTCTTTCAGAGTAAGAAAGAAAACAAAGTTAGGAAGAAAATGATTCATTCACACCAGTGATAGCTCTTGTCTTCACCAAACTGAAGAGCAAATTTGCATATTCCAGATGAAGCATTATCTAGTCCACACTCTGGCAAGCGATGGGGTAAATACGACTCGTCATATCATTGTTTGTCCGTCAGTGCAAAATGTCAATCACCTCAACCAAAATGATCCTGACAGCCAAATGCAGATTTCAGTTTTCACACAGAGAATTCATTACTTCAGAATAATAAATACCAAAATAGACTTTGCATTTTCTTGCTCCATATTATTTTCAGAATCATGAATTTCAATGTGAAGGCTAAAGAAAAAAAAAGTTTTTGTTGTTGACAAATGATTAGACTGCAGACTGACCTAAAAGGATAAACTGAATGTTCACTACTGTTAAGTCTTGTTTATCATCTTTGCGTTTAATTAGTGTATTCAATGGTACCATGGTTCGATCGCCTCGGAGCACAAGCAAACATGAGAGATATAAGAAAAAGGAAGCATAAAGGCAAAAAAAAGAAATTGACATCGTCCCCGGGTGTTAGACTTATGATGTATTTCTTTTAAATTTTCCCACTCAAGAAAAAACAAATAATTAACAGCCCCATGGGACATAATACACAAATAGAATAATGTATTTGTGTCAGTCAAACGCCTTTCCACGGCTGGGCAAAGAAAACATAATAAATGAATATGAAATATGTAAACAGAGTCGGGATTTCATCCAATTAATAAATACCATTTTTATCTTTCTTCTGGGGGCTAAAATAGATATTTTTTTAAAAATTGCAGCATGCCTTTTGGCGACCTTGTCAATTTATGTAAACAGCCTGCAAACATTCTAGGGGCAAAGACCACAGTGAGATCACAGATTATTAGAGTTTGGAAATAACAAAGGCTGCCGTGCCAGCTGCATCCACTGCCATGGTACCAGTGCACTAAGTGGCAAAGAATGGTGACTGTACACCACTGAGGAGAAGAGGGAAGTGCTTTAGTATAACCTTTATCGTATTCCGGCTCTGGGGTGTGGAAGGTTCTGACTCTGCTTGGAGGAGAGTGGAGGGGTGCAGGACTAAGTAGGCCAGAAATATTACACCTTTCACACTAAGGATCAATTCCACACTGAGAAGACTGAGAGAGGAGGAGAGAAAGGAGAGTTGTGGCATCGCATGCCCCCTCTCATTAGCTGACAATGGGGGAGCAAAGGCGTTAACTTGGCTTCTCCTTTGGGACTCTAAATGGGTCCAGGGCCACTGCTGATTGGGGCTGGTGATGGCAGGAGGGGGCAGGGTCACAACCACAGAAGTAGACTCAGTATTGAGTTAAGCAAACTTTTCTTCATGTGGCCGGCTGTGATGCTGCACACAAAAGTACACACGCACACACACACACACACACACACACACACACACACACACACACACACACACACACACACACACACACACACACACACAATAACTAAATAACTACACCCGTTTATGAAGGCACACTGGGATTTAGTAAACAAAATTTCACTCTCTAGTTAATTAATCTCACACACCCTGTCATTAAGCTATGGAGCAGCTAGGAAACAATACTAGACAAATAGGCTGCTTTGACAAGCGAGGTAGAGATAAAGGGTTCAGATAATGAGGGACTAATCATCTGCATCAGTTAAGTCCATCAGGCCTAATTTCCCTAAAAACAAAATTGTGCACACGTGAAGCTAATCTCCACCTTTAATTTATTAATTTCCTATCCAGGGGTTCAGCGCTGCACTAATAAGGCGTACTCACGTGGCTGTTCATGCGTGAGCTCTATAGCCCCCCTCCTTACACACACACACAGAAAGAGAGAGAGAGATTAAAAGGTGTTATGAGCCATGGACTGCAGAACAAAGCGGAAGTGACTCTAAGTAGATAAAGAGTATACTCATAAGGAGATGCAGCTTTTAGAATAATGAGGCTGCTGGGGGTTTACTCAAGGAACCACTTCTTATTCCTCATACCATCACCTTACCGATGATTTTGTGTTGGTAGTAAAGATAGATGTGTGTGCTACAGTCTACCCTACAATGTACACGGACACATACTCTCCTAGAAATATAACCACGGACTGCAGAGACAAACTGTGATTGGTCCATTTGTCTGTTTGTACACGTCTCTCCGGACAGGCCAGGAAAACTCACCCTGCTCTGGAAATCACTTCAATAGATTTCCGTCTCCGATATCTTGACTCATTTCTGCATTGCAATTATTTCAGTGAAAAGAAACAGTTGCCGATCATTTATCAGTCCCAACCTAAATGCATATCTTTCAGTTTCAGCTCAAAAACTGTAGCTCTAAGTATTGTTTTCATGGACTAACTACAGTGTAACACAGAAAGACCAGTGCACTAATATACAGTAAATGCTAATGCAGGTTTAGACTGTACTGTCGGCACAAACGTACAAAAATGCTTTCTTGCAATGTACAATGTTTGCATGAAATCTTTGTACATGCGTTCGCATATGCTTTTGTACATTAATGTGCTGCCTTTTGTTATTGTGTAAATGACAAGCACACAGTTTTTTTTCTTTTTCTTCCGCGGAATGAAAATCTGTGCTTTAATTGCATCCTGGCTGGAGTTAGCTGAACAGTTGAACTTGACATATTGCTAATTGACACTTAAAGCTCTCAGCCACAACCTGGAGAAAAGCACTTGGAACCAGCTGCAAATTAGTCAAATTCTCATACATGATTAAATACCTACAAAATCTGCCCTTTGTCGTTGGCAATTGGATTAATAACCAATTATTTGCACCAGTTGCAACATAACGGGAATAAGGAAAGAGGCATTTGCCTGTCTCAAGTGCTCTAATTGGCAAAACTTGTCGGTCTTATAGGTCTGTTCCGTCTTTGTTAGACTGTCAGATTGAAAGAGATAGAGAGTCAGGGAGAACAACACGGAGAGTGAGCAACAGTCCTTCACTGCAAAGACATGTCTACAGTGTAGCTCAACACATTTTTTTTTTAACTTTCATTGGCTCCCATTTGGCCTCTTTGTCAGCTCCATCTCAAAACACTCCACTGTCAACATAAGAGAACACACAAGTATGTGCAGGTCTTGAATTAATAATATGACATTCATTAATTGAGACACAACACAATCCCGAAATGTAGTTTACTTCTGAGAAGCTGCGCAAGACATCAAGAAAAATGAACAAGGTGTTGTGTCATTTACTGGCAAACACCATCCGAGTTGAAAGGAGTCGTTCTTTTGATATGCACATCTCACCTCATACATCAAATGACTCCTACAATTTTTTATTAAAAAGGTGTGCGTGGCACATCTTATTTCTTTAAAGATTAGAGGATCTCTCAGTAACTGGAAACAGATGTTGAACATTAGAGCTGATCATACCAAATCTCCTTTATAAAGAAATGGGGTATATCGAAAACTTGGTGCCTTTATGATCCGGCAGAGCAGTGTAATGCCAGATGCTTATTCCACAGCATGTGTTTGAGTAGAGGAGACGAGAGGAACCAGCAGCAACATGGACATGCAAGCACCATTAGAAAGCTGCATGGACCACCAAAGGCCCAGAGAGCACAGCTAATATGACACCCCAAGGCCTAATCTTCTTAGCGGGGTGGGATAAAATGAGTATCCATTACGGAATCAGCCTCCGTCCCAACCCTCTCTCCCCCATATTACCACCATTACTTCTCCATCTCTTCTTTTTCTACTCGCCTCCATCCATCCACCCCCCATCTTTCCCTCAAAGCCAGTGCTACCATTGATAGCCAGCAGTGAGACAATTGGCTGACTCTGGGCCCTAATCAGGTATTAGCCACTAAAGCTGTGAGGGAAGGCTGCTAATCTCCACACTCACTTCGTCTGTAGAGCAAGGGCCCAGCAGCTTGCTTTCCTCTGGCCCAGGCTGAGATCAAAGATGCCTGCTCAAAATCAGATTAGACTAAAGAAGAGAGGAGCGGGTGAGGGGGAAAAGGGTGCGGAGGCCACGTATCTCGCAAACCTCTCCCCATCCTTGTCTTTTTCAAAGGCTTTTTGCATAATCATGCAGGTGAGTAGGTGACTTTAGCCCCACACAAAGCTTCTTAGACCCAACTGAAACAAAAAAAGAAACATGAAGGTTGCAGAATGAGTGAAAAAGTTCTTGTATGCTATGTTTATTTTAATTTTTCTGAACTTATAACAGCTTTAATGCTCATTTACATTTCTAATGTGACGTTTTCCAACTTAGCACACAGTGGTTGTCGTGGTTTTAATAATGTCTGTATTTGTCACGTCCCTATTACTGATAATACAAAGAATTAGTAATTAATCAATTAATAAAAAATCAATGCATTTGAAGAGGAAAGATTCATCTGTTTAAAACTTGTCAACGGATAAAAATAAAAAATGGCTCTTAACGGTATCGTCATTGAATTGCACAGATGGTTTCTAATAGACTGACTTCCCTCCCCTCACAAGCGTGTTAGCTCTTACCTCACCAGCTCCAGTTCTTCACCAGCCTTTCAAACACTCACCAAGTCAATGAGCTTCGAGCGTCAGCCTTTGCAGGGGTGTGTAGATGAACATTGCTATGTCACTTCCCGGTGTGATCAGGGCTTTGGAGAAGAGTCGTTATTTAAAGCACATGACTGTTTTCCACTGTGGTGACACAGCTTCACCCGACTTGAAATGAAGCAGTTATGTCGCAGTCCAGGGAGGTTGTAGCCTCAATAAACAAATACTTTCTATATTGTATCCTGTTCTTTTCACACACACACACACGCACGCACACACACACACAAACAGCTATTGTTATTGACCGGAGTACATTGGGTTCACACTTTTCCATGATGGATTCTGGGGTGGAGGTGGTGGAGGAGGTCTTTTAATTGTGAAGGCAGAAAGTGTCAGGGGAGATCTGCTGTGTCGCCTCTTGAGTATGGTCAAGGGCAAGCTGCCGCTGGAAGCGCACACACACAAACGCACACACACACACACACACACACACACACACACACACACACACTGAATATACATGCTAGTTGTACTATATGTGCGTTAGTGACTTTGAACATAGCAGTTTTTATACGTTTTTAGATTCATTCTATAAAATAACTATCTTGACTTGTTTTGTTGAAAGTTTTCTCGTAAGTTCCGATTTTTTCTTACCGTTTTATTTTATTTTCATGTAATTACCTCATTACAAATAAACCACCTTATGGCCAGCCTTTTCATTTCCATGTACAGTAGTTTCGATTCGTGCACAACCACCATTGGCAGTATTGTTACACTAATAGCACAAGATGGTACTGCACAATCATTAAGTACGCAGAAAAAAAAACAGGCTAAATCTGACCAATATGCACACAGCTCCTGCAGTCTCCATGGAGGACAGCCTGTCCTTAGCGAAGCAGACAAATGTTAATTCCCTTCAGTGAGCGCAGGTCTGACCTCCAGACTTCTTGAGGAGAGCGTACACACACACACACACACGCACACGCACACAATCACACACACAGTCCTCTCAGAAGGTCACAGAGCAGATGACACCAGCCTGTTCCCTGTTTCACTTCGATTGGCCCATCTTTTCTCCTTCATTACCGCACACAGCTGTGAATAAGAGAGTCTGTGTGTGTGTGTGTGTGTGTGTGTGGGTGTGTGTTTGTGTGTGTATGCATGTGTGAGTGTGTGTGACTGTTTCTCCACTCTCTGAAATGGCTAAGTGCTGTTAGTGCAGTTTTTATCAGTGAGGCCAGTGCTGAGACTCAGGGGAACAGACCAGGGCTATCTCTCTCTACCCTCCCTGAAAATTGATATTGAACATGGAGGAGGAGTAGGGGAGAAATCTCACATGCTGGTAGCAATTAGCTAAAAAGGGATTTGCAACTCTGTGATTCATCACACCAGAGATCGAAGTCATTTAAAGAGTGTTTTTTTTTCTCTCTCCTTTCCACAACTCCTCAGTTGTTCGCCTCTGGTCGGACTGTGCCTTCTTTTGCCCACTTACATGACGGTGTGAGATTTCCTATTCCAGGTTTATTTCTCCCCACTCAAAACCTGCACTATGCCACTATCTTTGATTTGACTTGCCGTGTGTACAAACCTAACACCAGGGTGCTAAACCAATGCAAGGGCACTGATGGTTTGCTTTGAGAGCTGGTGACGCAGCGTGACACGCTGTTAGCAGCATGGCGAGGGAGGCGCATTCGCTGATGCGAGGGGAGACGTTACAGATCGGGCAAACTTCCTATCACCGCCCTAAGGCTTCTTCTTTATGGCGTCCAGGGCCTGTTGCGCTTTGTTTACACTGTGTCCTTCACAAATAGTTTGACCAAACTGCCAACTTCAGGATATGAGGTAGAAGTAGTAAAGCACACTCTTCCCACTTCTCTGACAAACTTGATGTTAGGGTGAGAAAGAAGAGCCACGTTCACCTTACTTTGTTATCTCAACAGCTTAATGTTTTGAGGGATGGAGAAGGTCGTGTTCGGCCTATTCAAACACGGACCTAATGAAACTCACACACCCTTGGCTGAGAGAATGTGTGCAATGCAGACTCATCTGGGGTCCGTGTTTATGCAAGTGGTGGAGATGAGGTCAAAAATGCCTCAGGGTGAGGGCAAAAACTCACTGGACAACATGTCTGTGTTTTTTTTATTTTCCCCCAAAGTAATTGTGTTGAAAAATTCAGTTGCTAGGACAAAACATGCTAATATTGCTACGTGATATTAAGGTTGGACCCCAGAGCAGAGAACAGTCAGCTGACACCGGAGGAGCCGGCCACGTCCCGTGCCGAACACATGACGAGAGCAGAAAGGGGAGGAGGAACAGAAAAAGAATCACAAAAACCAAAACACTCATAACAAAAAAACCCATCATTTTATGAAGCCTCACACATATTTCAGAGATCTGTCAGTTATGTTGTGTACAGATGTTCTGATGGTTGGTTTTTTTTCAATGTAAGGAAAAATGTTATTACAAACTCAAAGAACAAAACCATCAAAATAAAAATCATAAAAATACACACAAAAAGCTGCCATGGTTATATATTTTGCTGTCCAAAAATACAATGCACACATCATAATGTGCCTGTGTTAAAATAATGACACATTTTTTATGTTTTTGGAAAAAAAGTTCAACGTTAAGTGGTAACCTGAAGGAAGGCAAAGGTTTCAAACATGATGTGTCGATGTTATGAGTCGTAGCAGTTATGGACAGGGTCTTCAGAGCCAAATTAAACAGCAGGATGACACACCAACATGTGCTGTCCACCTATAGACATAGATGTGCAGTTGGCATTTCTCCAGAACAGCGATTTAAAGGATGATAATGGCATGACTGCACGAGGTCAAAATATGTAACAGTGCCCAGTGTAAACTGATACAGACTGTAGAACAGATGCAGTAGTAGAAAGGACCTCGGTGAACAGGAGATGTTGGGAGTGTTAATGTGAAAAGATCCATTTCCAGACGTGACTCATGATGCCAGGGTGAAATCAGCACCTTGTGACGGCTTTCCTCTGAAGTCGTCCTATACATTCTGGGATGCAGACTAGTGTGCACCTGTGAGACTGTAAAAAGAAAACAAGCCCATACATTGTCTGTGATGACCTTTTGCGGGTGTAGTTATTATGAGTGGGGCAAAGGGAACATACATAATGTCACAATAAGTGCAACAGAAAGTCTTAATAAACCAATGGATTGTCGTTCTTTTCTCTTGTGAAATTGAGCCGTGACTGAGCCCAACCCCGTTTATGACAGTAACCATGGCGATGACAGCCCCTTAACCTTAAGAAAGTACTTATTTTAACCCAAAGCTAACAATTTTCCCCAAACCATGACCAATCCACAAACTTAAGAGTGGGCTTATTATTAGAAACACGATGGTGAAAATAAAGTTCCCCTGCCACTGGTGTGCTCCCACAGGTCATATTACTGTAACCATGACGACAAAGGTCTTGTGGGCTTGCTGCTGCTGCTTAGAGTACCAGAGTCAGGAGAAGTTAACCTGTTGCCATTTGCCAAAGTTCACCACATGTCTGCTTGGTTTGGGCTCACTTTTCTTTTTGGTGACACAAACCCTTGTGTGTTGGTTGTTGCATTGAAAGATGGAGCAAGGAGCTACTTATTAGACGAAATGTAGCGTATGAGATCACCCAGGCTCTATAGCACCATGTCCCCACACCCCGGATAGCATAAAGGCAATTGCATATACTCATTTTCATTTTTATTTCCTTGTATTGTGATTTTTTTTTTTAAATGAGTCAGCAAGACGTATCACTTTTAACTAGCACAGGCATCACAATCAGACGTCTCACTGACGCACTTCTCCAAACACATATACACATATACGTTCCTCATAAAGCGTATAGAGGCAGTCAGGGAGCCTCGTCCCAGCCTGTAAACCTCTGCAGTTTAAAACCCAAGCTGCAGCCATTAACAGAGCTGGAGATGACAGATGAGTTCATGTGCCATGCAAGCAACCTGAGACAATGGCTTTAGCCTGATGACAGATTGCCTGACCGTAACCCATTTTATGTTAAACTCATTCTTGCTGTTCAATTTCACAAGTGTAATTTTGTCGGGCTGTGCTGCATTGTCCTGGACTGTGGGTGAGGTGGTGGGGTGTGCTCGCCATCCCAACCTCTCGTAACGATTCCCCCCGCTCCATCCTATTGTATTGTTTTCTGCATAATCAGGTTGGTAGTCAAGGGTTTGGGTGACACAGCCATCTGTCAAGTTCATTTGCTGCGGGAAATGCAAAGGAATAATGGCCGATCCTACGGGAGCCTATCTGTGATCAAATAGGAGAAGTGCCCCCTGTTTATGGCTCTGCTCCACCTTACAGCAGAGAGAGACTGCGTTAGCCAGAACACATGGATGCAGGTACGCACAGATTAATGTGGATTCACAAATGCCTCCATAGCAAACATTGTGGACATACACAGGATGCATACAGTTTGGACCTGGCACATATTCACATGTCCTCTTGTACATACGTAGCTTGATCAGCTCATGTCACTCCAGTGTGGCTGCATAGGCATTTCGTGTCATCAAATCTATAATTCAGTTAACTCTGCGCGCTGTTGTCCATCTGGAGCTCCACGCCAGCTGTTTGTCTGATGACACAAAGTGCATGTGATGGGATAGTGGCATGTGTTAGCCGGCGATCACGGCAAAGACACATGTAAAAGTCATTTGCCGCTGTGTGTTTGTGCGTGTTTCACCTTCTTACATGCAGCAGTTAGAACTTGTGTTTTAACCCTCATATAAAATAAATGAGATACAATTTTAAAGAGTCCTGAGAATTTGTATGAAATACAGTGATTTAAGCTGAACATCAGATACCACAAGCTTAAAAACCATGGACAACCAAGGAAAAGTTCACAGTGTGTGTCTTGTCCATTATGGTTGAAGAGGACTCCTTGGCACAGGGAAACAGTCATTGTATACAATAGAAGTATCACATAAAATGTCAAGGAAACACATCTTAATTACAGCGTGTGTTATCATTTGACTCTGATTATCAATGCATTAAATTCCATTCCAACATGCTAATTATGATTATCATGCTATTATGATTCACAGAAAAAAATATATACACGTTATATATATTTTCAGTTTCATTTAAGTTGGAGTTTTTTGTTTCAACTGTGTAACTGCTTGATGGAACAATAATAATAATTATAATTTATAATAATAATTTAAAACTAGCTAAAGTTTAAAAAAAACAAAACTGTGGATAAAGATTTGAACAGTGCACAAAAGTGCTAACAACAAACGGTATGCAGGTAAACGCCTCAGAGACAAAAACAAAGACACGGACAGCAGTAACAAACTAAAAGTGTATTTCACATTGTGAGGCAGACAGAAAGATTAAAGCAGCGTCTGTAGGTTTCAGATCACATCGATGTTAACTTCAAATGAGGAAGCAGCCCCAGAGGAGCAAAATCTGAAAGAAGCACAAAAAAAACTGCACAGTGTGAGCCCGGATCGGAGGGCAGGTTCCTGTCAGCACCTCAGCTCTGTTTGCTTTCTTTCGCAAAGTATTGATTCAGCTTCGCTCTGAAGTCAGCAACCAGGCCCATTGGCATTTCACTGGTCATCAGACACAGTGGATCTGATTCTAGGCAGCAGTGGAGGTTTGAGCGAGTGGTCAGGTAGAATGTCTCACAGAGGAAGCTGCTTTGATTGACAGGGGGCTGCACTTCCAATGAAGTCATTCTTTAATTTTCAATTTTTAGACAGTCTCTTTTTACAGCACCAAATGTATGCACTACAGGTAAGGCAATTTATTTGTGTTTGCGATACTTGTCGTCACTTTTGTTTTGTTTCATGTGTAACCACAACATTTTCCGCAGTTCCCACGCAACCTAGCTTCTGTAATACATATATTCCAGCAGCAAACGCTTTTGTACGGCTTCAGAGTTTGCATTCCGCATTGTTAATCTTTTACAAATCATATGCTTTGCACATCCAATATGCTATCCTTCTGCCAAGTTCACTAGTTGCAAGTGTGAGGTGACTGAAACAAAATGAAAAAATAAATTCACTTTACACAATCTCAAACAAGGATGAAGTCAATTAACATGTGAATCTTTTTTTCATCTTTTAAGTTCCTGTCTCTGCTCCATGACCCTCATGTCTAGTGTCCCTCCGCCCCCTCGCTCTTCCCCCCGCTCTCTCACCTCGGCCATTATCCCAGAGCCTGTGTGAAAAGGGTAATCGCTCAAATCATTCAAAAGCAACTATCTGTGTTTGACACTGGGGAGCATAACCATCATCACAAGCAGCCGCTAATGGCTCTCTCTGGATCCAGCAAAAATGCTCCACAGCTCAGCCTAGCGCAGCGCAGCGCAGCAGGGCCAAATGCTGTGGGCACTACAGTGCTGCAGCCGGGGCCAAATTTTACCCTAATGAATTTGGACCTTGCCAGGTTATTGCAAAAGGCAGCCGCGGCCATCCAATACCCTCCTAGATGATCTGAAGCGACTCCCGTGGTCACCGTTCCTGCCAGGGAGCCCGGTGCCATGTGGAAATGAGGGTCTGGGGTGGGGGTTTACGGGGAGGCTGTTTTTGTCTTTGGCACCCGTCTGCTCAGCTCAAGCGATCATGCCGGCACACACGCAGACACACACACACGGGGGCCGCGTTACAAACAAAACCCAGGCATGCACGAATCCGCACTCGCCTACACACGCACACAGACGCTTCTCATGCACACAAGCAAAAGGGGACAACTTCATATGCACAAGCACTGATACACACACACACAAACACACACACACAATTTCCCAACACTGGCACAGTGGCTGTAATGAAGCCTGAAGAAAATGGCACGATATTCTATTATTTCCAGTGTTCAAATTTGGAGTGAATGCATGTTTTTTCCCAGTCATGCACAATGAACATATTGATTTTCTTTCCTCTAAATTTCTTGGAAGCGTTTGCATATTGTATGTTGAGCTGGAGTCCAGTCCGCATTGAAGTGCACTGCTTTTATTGGTATTGGGAACGATTTGAGAGGCTGCGAGATAGAGGCTCGACTTCTGCTTGTTAGCACTAATTTCCGCATGCGTTTCCCTTGTTAAAGGGAAATTTTAAGCAGATGTATGTTTAGAAACCAGATTAGTTCAACTGGCTGAATGTTGAAAAGCTGAAAATCGAAGAAGCTGAAATTGGTTAGAATTCCAACATGACTTTATTGAAATGTTTACAAATGCCACCATTAGATTGTTAGTATTCTGTTCATTTATTATCCCTGTTCGCTCTCTCTTTGATTTCCTTTTAATTTTCCTTTCCTTTTATCTCGTCATTCAGTCATCTTTCTTTATTCCTCTATTTCCCCACATCTCTTTCCCTCCATCCCTCTGTAACCTTTGCCCCCCCACACACACACACACACACACACACACACACACAGGCACCCTGCTCTTTTCTCCCCGCCTGTTCTCCTCTGTCCAATATGCTCAAGGCCCCCCAGCTGTGTTACAGGTAGCGAAAGTCTCCTTCAATTAGACATAATCATCACTCACGGTCAATGACTGTGCTAAAGGCTAACTTCCAGTCTATGAGGGGGCCTTCGCATCTAATGCACTGATTCAGCTTGTCTCGGCCAACTTCTCTGTCTGCTGAAACCAAAGCAATTTATTCGTCGCCCAAGGCTCTTTTGGCAACAGCCAGTTGAGCAAGCTAACAGAGAGACAGATAGAGAGACACGAGTGGGGTGTGAGGGAGAGAGGGAGCGCGAAAGAAGGAGGAGAGGACTCTCTCTTTCTCTCTCTCGCTCTCTCTCTGAGATACAATTTAATCAGAGACATCTGTGTGCAGGCAGGCAGCTTTTCCTTGGAGGAGACAGAGTCTTAGTTAGGAGGTTGTGTTTGAAGTGCGGGGGAATTATCACTTTCTTCCAATAACAGTGCCAGGGATGGAGTGAGTGAGAAAGAGAGAGAGAAACAGAGAGCATAGAAAAACAGAAAATCTAGTTAATCTGCTTCATCCCAGTGTGCCGGGGTTCGCTCCGGACACATGAGAACCAAATCCAATCATCAGACAGGAAAGGCTCACAGCTGACCAATCAAGTTACCACCTCGCTGGCCAAAAAGACAAGGCCGGGGGAAATTAAATACCCGCAATAGGTTTTAAAGAGCAGGGGGTGGAGCCTGCTGTGAGCGTGTTTGCTCGTCAGTAATGCTTTAAATAAGGTGCCATGTCGTTCGAAAGCATTACAGCTCAACACCAGGCAACAATATATACAAGAGCAATAAAAAGTGTTCAGCGTAATACAAAACTATCAGATTACCAACTGCAGGCACGTTGAGCCATTTTTAACATCTGATTTGATTCCCCTAAAAAACTCATTACTCAAGCCCATGATGTTAATTGCCATGAGTCACC
This sequence comes from Trinectes maculatus, assembly GCA_016785345.1. NCBI lineage: Eukaryota > Metazoa > Chordata > Actinopteri > Pleuronectiformes > Achiridae > Trinectes > Trinectes maculatus. Next base: position 1,723,273 of record JAFBJQ010000105.1, read on the forward strand.
CCGCAGAAATACGCCATGACGTCCCCCGTTGGCTTATTCAGTTCCCTTCCTTTTGCTGACAACCTGCTCCGAGTGGCCGAACTGTGAAGAGACATAATCTGGGTGACGTCTGAGAGGGAAGCGATAACGGCACAAGAGTCGGCCAAGAAGGTTAAAAGGAAAGATAGTTCTTGTCATCGTGTGCTTTGCTAAAGGGCAAGAGATGTGTGGACGACCCAGTGTACGGCCGTGCATGTGCTTTACAGGTGGAAGACGAGTGCATGTGCGTGTTTGTAATTGGCCAAAGTGTAAATGTGTGTGTGTGTGTGTGTGTGTGTCCTCCTCGGTATCTTAAAATAGTCGAGTGATGGAAGCTCGACAGAGATAGAGACCTTGAGCGGTTTGGAGTCACAGTTCAACAAGGCTGAGTGTCGCCAGACAGCGCCGTCACCACTGTCACATCAAAGGGATGGCGTTTTTTTCCGGGACCAGTCTGCTCTCTGGTCTCTTTGACGAATCGTGAATGATAAACTCACGATAACTGGAAGAATTACGCACCCAGTGTAAACTTAGAGCGGCAGAAATCCAAATACTGGGAATTTTTTTTTTTTCCCCTTCAAGTGCTTTATTGAATGCGGCCTCTGACAGTTTGATCAGTTTGAAGTGTGGCAATGCAAGTGGTGAACAAAAAGAAATTTGTCTTATTTTGCTCGTCATGCAAGTAGTTTGCAACCTCATTGTTGAGGTAGTGAGAACCACTGATTACTGACAAAACAGGCAGTTAGGAAAAAAGAGAGCAGTAACTCTAACACTTTCTGACATCTACTGACCTGTAAATAAGCTGAACGGCCCATTTAAGATGTAAAGTCTAATCCTGTGAAAGTGAAGGCTGCTTGGGGGCGCAGATGAGTTACAAAGTGAGTGGTAAATCAATCAGGCAGATAGTTACATTCACTTGAATCATAACAGACACATGCCAAACAATGATGAGGTTCTCTGTCTGTCTCACACACACACACACAAACACACACACGCACACACACGCACACACACACACACACACACACACACACACAAAACCCGTGATTACAGCTTGGGAAAGTAGTAATTTAGTCCAAGATTACAATCTATCAGGCTGCCTGGGGCCAGACTCTGAGAAGTGTCTGTCTAAATGACACTTTAATAAGATGCCGTCAAACACACAAAAGGTACAGGCACACATGCAGGTACATGCTCATGTAGGCTTACTAGTAGCCATGTTACACACGTACACACACATACACACACACAGACACACACAGAAGCACATTTCGGTATGCAGACACAATAACCTATGCATGTAACTGCACAGGCAACAATCAACAAACGTGCGGAAAAGGGCACGCTCACTTTGCACACGCTTGCATGCATTGGTGCACGCACACACAAACTCCAAAGATGGCATCGAGACTGATTACTTTTATCACTCGCAGTGTGTCAGCCATGCATCATTTCAGATGAACACTCCTCTCTCCCTCTCCCTCCTTGTCAGTGGGTAAATGCAAATGAAGTTGTTGTGCTTCAGACCTCATGCAGCAAAATGAATAATGTCTCTGTTTTCTATTGTTTTTTCAGTCGCTGCCCTACACGAGAGCCACTATGCAAGACAGCTTAATTTCTTGTGTTCAACTACCTCGATAAACAACAGTCACTGTTACATGAGCTACTTAAGCTCTTTCTTCATATTGAAGCGCAAAGGTCATTTGCACAAGTGCTTCCATGTTACCAAAGTGGCCTAACGAGTAATGATGATAAACAAATACAAAAGGAAGTTACTCTTTGAGACACATTTTTGTTTGTTTGTTTTATTTGTACTTAATAGTATGCTTAAAGGAAATACAGGTTTAAATGCATATACCAACATCAAGTAAATTGGACCTCAGTGAACAAAAGGGAAAAAAAACAAACTTCTACCAAGCAATTACTGTGAAAGACAATTTATCAAGCAGACTTCAAAAGTGTTCCTTCGCCTACACCAGCACATGTTTTACATATTTTACCTTGCCTAACAACCAGTTGTTAGATTTGTAATGTTAATGTGAGTCATTTCAATTCAATCACTTTAACACATAGCATAGCTGACAGTGCCAAAGAGGCATGTGGTTCAGAATAAGTGCTGCGTTTGTTCTGTTTAGCAGTGTATGGCACATGTTTTATTATTACCCTTAGAGAAACTTAGGAACGTTAACACTTGAGCTAAGCGGAAACCTGAATATGTTAGAAATGCAAAAATACAAGGACTTGTCTTATCTTATCATTCACGCCGTGTGTCCACTTTCCATGCTTCAACAAGATGCTGGCAAGTGAAATCTATTCAACTCAAGAAGTTCAAATATTTGTCCTGGAGGGATAGACAGACCTAAACACATCTAATGAAAAGCTGCTAATGACTCAATGTACACACGTACTAAAGAAAATCAGGTCAGCGGTATGATGTTAGAACTGTTTTTCATGTCTTTCCTGCAGCTGACATCTGCAATGCCATCAAAGTGTTGAGCAATCAAAACTAATCTTAAACCCACAATTTAATCACGGTGAGGTGATTCCGTTTCGTATAAACACCTGTTCAACTCGGTCTGAGTCAGCTGAAAGTGCCAAACAGTCAGAAATGCAAATAACCCTTCCCAAAATCCAAACTTCTGTTTGACACCGCTGGTGAGTAATGAGCCGCTACAATCAGCCCGGCTGCCTGTTTTCACATCAACAGGGTGTGTGAATCTTATGGCAGCTCAAGTTCTAGTGCGGAAAACAATTTTAATAGTTACTTTTCATTGTTGCTTTTCATTGTTGTTGCTTTTCATTGTTGCTTTATTTTGAAAGTTGTACTTTCAAAATAAAGCAACAAGGTGCTTAACATTGATACATTTGGTACTACAGATATTAATAAGTTGAATTAGGCCGTTAGATGAGGAAACATAAAACAAATAACAACACAGTTAAAATCCGTTTCATGCAAACACAACCATAGAAGCAACAGGGGCTATAAGATGTGTGGAAGTGTTTTGTTTTCAATAGTTTGGCACTGAGTGAACAAACTCGAGCCTGTTTGTAATAAATCTTAATCAACTTGAAATAGTGTATAAATCACCCAGGATAAGTAAAGATCACCCACACTGTGAAGCCTGGGTTTCCTATGGAGTGCACACACACACACACACACACACACACACACACACACACACACACACACACACACACACACACACACACACACACACACACACTCCTCCACCAGCACATTTTCTTTCTTCCAACTGTCTTTTCCTCTGCTGTCAGCAGGATGCAGGGAGGCCTGGACTCTCTCTCTCTCTCTCTCTCTCTCTGTCTCTCTCTCTCTTTCTCTTTATCTCCCTCTCTCCCGCTCCTCTCCTCTGTCTCCCCACCGCTCAGATATTCATGGCCACATCTGGGACAGTTTAATGAGTTAATGCCAGTTAATTACTCACTCCGGTGCGGCTGACCGACCAAACTCTGCAGCTCTCGCTCTCTCTCTCTTTTTGCTCTCTCTCTCTCTCACTCTGTTCCACTCACTCTCCCCTCTCTCTCCTTCTCCACTGATTAATGGCAGAAAGAGAATAAGAAGAAGGGAAAGAGGAGCAATCAGCATCTTCTGCCATCATCAACATTACTGCTGTCTGGCTGCATTAAAGCTGGAAGCGAGAGGAGGCTGAGGGGTGTGTGTAAATGTGTGTGTTGTGTGTGCGTGTGTGTGTGCTGATGTGTATTTTGGGCGACTGGGAGACTGTAATACCACTAATTGAATAGAAATGATTCCATTATCAGGTTTGTTTGAGTGAGGAAGGCAGTGAGACAGTTGGAGACGTAGACGGCAGCAGTTTTCTTAGTTATGTAAGAAAGAAATGAAAATATTTTCATATATAAATGGATGACTAAATAAATGAATAAAATAAAGGGGGCAAGGAAACGTGAGCAACAACAGCGATGTGTAGGCATATGTGTAGATGTGAAAGGTTTTGACATGGTAAAGCTGGTCTTGATTAGGAGATCACTCTCTGACCACAACTAAGCTCACACAGGCAGGCCTGTATACACATAGGGAGACATGAGAAGACAAGCTTACACACACACACACACACACACACAAGAGAGAGTAAAGGGATAATTTTATCAAAAGTGAAATCACACCTTCCTAATACACACAAACTGATCAGTGATAAACATCTTAATTGCAAACAATAACAACATCCAGTATAAAAGCACACAGTGTATTCAGACTCCTCCACTCGATTGTATTCTCATCCCAGAGGAGAGAGAGAGAAAAAAACGAAACCAAGAACAGCTATTAAAGGTTGGATGAAATTTGCCGCTCCACTTAACAGGCACTTTACTATCTTGCCATGACTCCAGTTCCTGCATGCAAAAATAAAACTGTATTAAGATTTATGATAAGCAAACTGATCAGCGATAAACATCTTAATTGCAAACAATAACAACATCCAGTATAAAAGCACACAGTGTATTCAGACTCCTCCACTCGATTGTATTCTCATCCCAGAGGAGAGAGAGAGAAAAAAACGAAACCAAGAACAGCTATTAAAGGTTGGATGAAATTTGCCGCTCCACTTAACAGGCACTTTACTATCTTGCCATGACTCCAGTTCCTGCATGCAAAAATAAAACTGTATTAAGATTTATGATAAGAAAACAAAAGGATTAAGCAGAGAGATGGATAAAACAGTTTTTTTTCTCTTTTTTTCGTTTTATTTTTCCTGTCTTGCAATTTGTCTCAGGGTCCCAGACCCAGTAATTTATCACCTTTGGTTTTACAGCCATCGATTTCACCCCTCGTGACCTCTTGCTCCCAGCAGTAGCCTTTAACTCAGTCCTGGTGTGTGTGTGTGTGTGTGTGCAGAGTGTGTGTTTAAAAATTGGTGCACGAGCGTAGGGAAGTGTCTGCAAATGTGTGTGTAAGTGTGTTGTGCAGGTTGTAGTGTGAACAACATAGGCTTTTTTTTCATTCAGCATGGAAAGGTCAATTGTGGTGTGTATAGGATGGCCCGTGGTCAGAACAATAAACCAAGAGACTGTGTGTCTGTGTGTGTTTGTGTGTGTGTGTGTGTGTGTGTGTGTGTGTTTGGGAGATTTTGATGCATGTGGACAATTTGTGTCACACAGTTAAATAGGTTGCTGTCTCAATTCTATGATTAGTGGGTCCGTATTTATGTGCATGTGGAGGTGGGCTTGTGTGTGTGTGTGTGTGTGTGTGGGTGTGTGTGCGTGTGTGTGTGTGTGTGTGTGTAGGTGTGTGTGTTTGTGTGTGTGTGTGTTTGTACCCGCTGAGCTGAGTTCAGGCTGACTCATGTTTGTTTGTTGTCGCAGTGGTTGCTACTCTCAATTTACTTGGCACTGGTGGGTGTATGGTTAGAGTTTAAAGCTGACACTCTCATTTTACCACCACGGAAAAGTTGTTGGGAAGAGAAAGGAGAGAGGAAACAGAAATGGACAGGAAAGGGAATCAAATGTTAATTAAAGCATAAAATAGAAAAAAAAAATAGAGAAAAACCTCACAAAAATGTCTGATCCCGTGTCAGTTACAGCAACACATGGCAGATTTTGTCACATGAATGCTTGCATTTGTTTTGGTTTTTTGGTTCATGTTGCTGTTTGCATATTGCCTCTTGTTTTGTTTCCTCAGCACTCTGTTATAACACTGGACCTCAGTGTAGTAGCAGAGACTTGCTGTGGTTTTAACCACTGATTTGACAATGAGTCTGCAAACAAAAGTAGAAGTGACAACTCTTACAACTTATTTGTGCAGGATGTCGGCGAGCGATAAAGTTAACCGGGTTTGTATGTGATGCCATGCATCCTTAGCAAAAGTTTGGAGGTTTTGTTTCTGGTTTACTGCTGCGTTAAGAGAGAAGACAAAGAGCATGATGCAAAAAAGAGTGAAAAACAAAGCAAAGACAAAAAGGAAGGAAATTAACGACCCCTGCATATTGTCTCCTCTGTGCTTACGGAAAACAAAAGAGTGCCGAGGTAAAATACAATGTACAAGGACAAAGGGAAGAAAACAGAAGAGGAGGAAACAGAAATAATGAAAAGAGAGACCATGACCATCAATGCGCCGCTGTAAATTCCACAAAACATTAACTTCATTACATGGCAGTTACTAGCTGAAAGTGACAAAACAGGAAATTTCCTCACCAGCCATCCACCTCTCAGCACATGCCTGTGTCTTCGCCCGAGTGAAGGTCAAACAAGTATTTCCGATTAAACAAGTTGTACGACACCAAAGTTGTCTTTACTGGCAAGAACAGCACTGCTGTAATATGCAAACGACATGGGAAAGGCCAAACTTCCAAATACGTCACACAGTTTATGTCCAGCTTTACTTTCCTTTTTTCTGATTCATTAACATTTCAGAACAGGTGGTCTCGAGGAGAAGGAAACCCAACACTTTGATTTTTTCTTAACGTCTTTTTTATCTGCTTTATCTGAAAGGAAAATTTGGAACATCAATAACTGTTAAAAATCATTGCTTATCAAAATGGTGCAACACAGGCGGTAATGAAAACGCACTGTGTCAGTGTGCTGTGTGGCAGAATGGCCCAGAAGTGACCTCTCTCTGATATGTATTAAAGATAAGCAGGGAGTGTCAGGATAAGACTGGTGTTAGTGCTGAGAACTGATACACTTATTATGTGAAATGTTAATGCTGTAAATCAGTGATAAACACAAGTCGTATGATATTTGCTTCAGTGCTGACATGGAGAAGTGGCACTCGCGCTGCTCTTTGATGGTGGAACCCACTCTCTGATGTGTCATACTGTACATGTTGTGTTCAGGTGCGCAGGGGAAACGCCAAATGTCCCATTGTGAATTCAAATGTGGATTAACAGTTGTTTGTCGTTGTCAAACAGTCTCACAGTGTAGTAGGACTGGTTTGTGTTCTCCTTTACAGATTTTCAGTGGTCGCTTGCGTTGAAATAAATATTAACAAAAATGTGGCTTGTCAGGAACGTTATTGGTTAATGCATATAATATAATTACAATAACATTGGTGGAATGGAACTTAATACATTTACTCAGATTTCTGTTTTTGTTAGAATAACGATACAAAATGCACTTATATTGATAATAATAGTATATTCCCACGCACAAATTAAGTTACAAACAACTAAAATATTTAGAAAAAGGCATTGTGATTCTGCATTGCTTATATTGCTTAACTGCTTATATTTTTATGTGAGCATTTTACATTGACAGAGAGATTTGGTAACTTTCAAATTCTGAAAGCATTATATTAGTCACTACACGAACGTATTGTCGATTTATCTAAACAAGTATCTAACACTAACCCTACTATATAAACATCAATATCACATTTGGGAGCACAGACTATAGTTTATCCATCAGCCAGCCACTGGTTTGGTGATATAACAAGATGACAAATAAGTAGTTTAGCCTCAGACACTGCCCTCGCAAATCCCCAAAGCCACAGTGTCCATGCACATGTTTCACTGTGCAAAACCTGTGTGATTACTGAACGTAGCCCAAGACACAGCATGCAGATAAAACGGCTCACTTGAAGTTACCTGAAGGCATATTTCTCATCTTACCCGCACCTCTGGCCTCTGAGCCCAGCTGACACCTCCCAGACCAGTCTCCTCGCCGTAGTCACAGGCAGAAATAGATGACAACCTCCTTCCGACGAAGGCAAAGAACTTCTCCAGACCTCCTCCGTACACTTTGTAGCACTCGGTTATACAAACACTTCTGATCAGTTTCAAATGGGTTCAGGACAAAGGGACATGTTAGACATCAACAAAACCTGTTAAACGTGAACTTATGAGAGAGTGTCAGGTCATTTTGGTCAGATTAGTAAGAAAAGCGCAGCTATCAGTTCCTGTGTAAGCTGGCAGAGGGCATGCGGAGCCCCCGCTGTGTCCAGGTTAAACAATACAGTGTCAAATACTGAGACAAGATAATTATAGCTGTGAGACAGTGTGAACTCAGGGCACACACAGAGAGAACCCCTTATTAAGAGCTGTGTAATTAGGTGTCAAATAACAATGATGTGTAAATGCTGTCTCATCTGTCCAATTTTGCTGCTTCCTAACTCAATTAGAAAGTTCAATTATTCTAAAGACAATTCATAAACCAGTTGAACTAAATTCATTCGCTGTTTATGTTACACGCGCCCCTGTACCACTGTATCACAGTCCCACTGGCCTTCAGATTTTCTCCGCTTCCTGCCACGTCAGTCAGCAAAAAGTATTTCTGACATCAACGTTGTCAAAAGTAATCCACTAATCAATCACTTAATTTATCATCTCTGTGAATAATTGATCACATTTCACATCACACTTTTTCTCTGATGTTTTTTGAAACATGGTGTGTGTGTGTGGGGCGGGGGGGCACTGCGGGGCACTGACATATATATATATACATTGCTTTAATCAGGCTTTTGATCTTCAGTACAATTCGGCGATAAGTCAATTAAAACTAGGCCTGCCAAAAATGAATTATGCAATAAGTTTATTAAAACATTTATCAGCTTGGCTTATTATAAATGGATGACTTCCAGGGGAAGACAGGCAGATGAGATGAACAAGGCATCAGATTGGCTTCTTCTCCATCTCTCTTATTCAACTCGGTTGTTTACCATTTTGCATGCAGATTGTTTTTGATTACCGAGTCCTATATAGTCTGCTGTTTTCCTCTTATGAGACGCCATCAGCGCAGTGCAGCCGCCGAGATTGCTGTGGTGGCCTCTGGTTTCTGACATGGGGAAATGGCAGCCAGAGATTTGAAAAGTCATCCTGTCCTTCATCATCTTTTTTTTTTTATCTCCACTTTTTTTCTCTCTGTTTACTTATCAGCAACCGACAAACCCAGATTTGGCCCTAACAGACTGTGGGGCTCAGCACTTTCTTTAGGGCATGTAGGGTGTCAGGGAGCACACAATGCCTTGCTGCCTGGAAGTGACAGTGAAAATGCTGCCACCATATCAATCTCTCATGAGCCTCGTGAGACCTTGGTTTGGGTGTGAGCATTTACACAAAGAAGACATAGGTACATTGCATTAGTGATCTCTAAGTGGGCCATTGCACAGGACAACTCAACAATATTGTCAACCAAAGCCAGTGTTTGAAACAGGTTCCCTCCTGCAGGAGCACTGTCACTGCATCTGTTTTGATATTTCATATAATAACCCATTTCTCTCATTATCTTCACTGCTAATTTTCTGTGGTTATAGCGATGCTATGAGAGGAAGCGTGATTTTGAAAGAGAAACTTACCACAGATCTCTCAAGGTCCTACAGAAGTCCTAGAGGTTAGGAGCTGCCGGGACTTCATTAAAAGGTTCAAGTGAAGACACAAAAAATAGCTGTGTGGGGACAAAAACAAAACACCGGGACAATTATTTTGTGCGAGTTTTTTCCTCTGTCTCTGTTTATGTGATTCTTCTTTTGGCGTTTTGGAACCTGTTGACACAGATTATTCAGGTGGAGGCCTGAGGGGCTGGCTGAGGGCGCTAAGCCGGGCCAGTGTGCACATCTCAGCGCGGCTGTGGCATGGCTGCCAGCTCCGTCTGCTCGGCTGTGATAATGGAGCCTCCGCTCCCCTCTCTGTGTTGTGTGGAAATGTTTCCATTAGCCTTTGACAAGAAAAGTCCTCTCTGCAATTTAGTCCATCTTTCATGTCCATCTTGTTTCTTCCAGCATGCAGATTTTATGCCCGCCTCCCTCTCTTCCTCTCGCTGTCTTGCTTTGCTGGTTTGCTGCCTGCTGCAGCCCTGAAGCGCTGCTGGGATGCTGGGGTGAGATAAAGAAAAGGCCCCGCTCTGAGCAGGTTCAAGTGTTTTGCTTTTTTATATCAATGACCTTTTTTTGTGGGTTGTAAACACAAGGGATACACTTCGTTCTGACAGAAGCTCTTCCAATTCAAATCCTGCTCCCTCTCTCTCTCTCTCGCTGGCCATTTGAAAACCCACACTTTGATGGATGTGTTGAGCGTGACAGAATTATAACACATTGCCGTTTGAATGGTACCCTTGTTTTCCAAATGTGCACGCATCCACTGACACAGGCACATCTGGAAATTCTGATGTGACCTTTATTTGCATTACTAAGCTCATCAAATTTGAACAATAATTCACACATCCAGTTGAAACTAATGTGAGATATTTTGGCAAGCGCCCGAAATGAGTGTAATGCAAATCTCATGTCTTTTTGGAGCACAAACAGGAAAGGCAGCCAAAAGACTAACAGCGAGGCAATAACTCAGTCAGATGTGGAATACACTTATAGCACATTGGGCAGAGACAGCGAGAGAAGGAGAGGGAGAAGAGAGAGAGAGAGAGAGATGAGAGGAGGCCGTACAAAGGCTAAAGCCTTTCAGCCTGGCACAGGAATCTGGACTGTTTAGCCAATACGAGACAAATTGTGGTCCTCAGTGACCCCATGAATTAAGTTGCTGATGGCTTCCTGAACCTCTGTCTGTCTTGATGATCCAATGGAAGTGCTGTAATCTTGTGTCTTGTGTGGGTCCTCATCTGCTTGTTTAATGTGTATCTTGGCATTCAGATTGTTCAGATGTTATTTTGCCTTATAATATTGGTTGCAATATTTCTATAGCAAGCACATATGGTACATTTCATAGTCTAACATGAGCAGTTATCTGGTCTGTGATATTAATTGATAGATGTTAATTATTTAGGGTAACACAGGATGGTATGGGTTTTATGTTCTTAATTTAACCGTTTTAAGTCTTCAGTCATGATAATGGTCAACTACCACTCCTACTATTACTAGTAATAATTGTGTCCTTTAAATGCTGGACATCATAATATTGCTTGGTGTCTCTGGATACATTAAAATAAAAATAGCTTGAAGCAAGCTGTGATTCATTAGTACAATAGATCTTCATTATTATGTGTAACCAAACTGCAATTAATCGTTTATTCATAAATTACAAACGCAAATATGCAGCCAGTAACAAAGCATGCAAAAGTGTGGGACATAAAACTATTCAACCTACTGTCAGATACAGATGGAAGCTCTATATATGTATATATGCTGCATATATGTGTTTCCATGTGTATTTGGACCTAACAGCAGGAAGTACTGGGTGATTGACAGGTTTCTGTCATTAACTTGAGGGCCGTAGGTTGCATGTACTGTTGCATCAGGTGACAGCAACAGTGCGACTGAAGACCACGTGAAATCCATTAACCCTTATTATTATTTACCAACCCCCTGAAACCGCAAATGAAGGTCACATATCTATAAATGCAGCCGGCGTGTCACCCTATCGCTCTGTATCGCTTATGTCTGTGCACCACCCCTCATCAAAGGGAGTGTGATATTAATGTGGCTCAGGGCATGTGATAAAATATGCAGGAATGCGAGTGACAAACGTATAAAGCTGACCCTGATTGTTGTGGTATATTACAACCGCTTTCGCCATGGGAAAGTGAGCTCGGGATATCAGCTTACATGATTGCAAACACATCAGTAGTATCCAGGACTGCATTTGAGCTAAATTCTCAAAACTCCAATTTCAGTAACATGCTGATTTACAGCTCAACTATAAACGTGTGTCTGTTGGGACTGTTGCAGGAAACCATTCTTAAAGTCTGAAACCGATCAATTATTGGCTATTTGTCGTTGAAAACCATAGTGTGTGAGTGGTGCTCAAAGTTATCATGCCCTGTAACAGACGTGCTGCCTTTTCCGCTCTTGAATCTTGCTCAGTCACACTTAATATAGATCCACAGTTGTGTACACTTCACAAGTTTCTGTAGGATAAGTGCTGGATTTCACCAAGTGTTAAAAGCTGAATCCATCCACATGTGTGAAAGTGAGAGATTGTTTGTTCACACCAGGGTGAGAAAATTGACTATGGTCTGGCGTCAAGCACTTTGCTTTGCCAAAGAGGTTGGGGTCAACACCTCGACCTTTCATAATGATTTAACTTTCAGCCAACTGTTTACTGTAGTGATGTATTAGACTGCCACGTGATGCTGTACAACGCCGAACAACATTTGATCCCTGTATGTACGACTGACTTTGCAGCTAACGGCGAGACAAAGGCTTGGCTGTCACAGAGCACAAATGTTTGTGGACATAATGGAGAATTACTGCTGTAAGCTTGGTTGAGTCCATGGCTTGAGCGTCATGATTGGTGGAACAGTGGAGCATAGGCAAGGCGGAGGGGATTGTAACAGTAGGGGCATGTTTGCTGGAGAGTTTATGGATTTGTCATTAGAAAAGACCAGATCTCCGTCTTTCAGACTCTATAACGCATCAATTTGTTCCCAAATCGGACCCCTGCATAGACCCCCCGTCCCTTATCAGCAAATATGTCCACGTCAGTCTCCATGATTTAGCAACGGCTAAATTCCTACGTATTTAGGCTGACTGAATGATTATGGACATCTACGTAGTACCAATAGCTGCAGGCGGCGCCCCTTGAATAGCATTTTGCACATAAGCTTTAGCTTACTAGCCTAGGATACCAGGCCAATGCCTTATCCCTGTTAACAGAGACCCTTCTTAGACCGGATTAGTGGGGGAGATAGTCAGCGACAAGGGGTGACGTCCATCTCCTGGGAAGCACCACCGCTAACCCGACCGTAATTGCATTTGTTTAGATAAGGAGATCACAGAAAAATCGAGTACTGTGTTAGCCCAACAAAGCAGTGTGCTTTTCAGTTCACGGCATCACGTTACGTAGAATGCTAATGTCTATAAATAAATTGTTTGCCTTGATATCGTGCTGTTTGCTTCAGTTGTAGCTTGCCATTAATTTCATTTTTCTTTAGCCATTGAAAATCTGATGTAGTTATTCCCCGTTAACTTATCACCTGTATCATTTTAAGTGCTGATGCAGTCACTTAGTGCAGAGATTACCGCCTGTGTCATGCCCATACTGTGTGTGTGTTTTTGTGTGTGTGTGTGTGTGTGTGTGTGTGTGTGTATTCCAGTGTGAAATAAGTTGTCAGTGAGGGTCAGTGAGAAACAGTGGATGGAGGAAGGAAAACAAACCAAAAAAAACAAAAAACAAAAACAAAAAAAAAGGAAGCTGACTCTCAGGTGTGACCTTGCACTCGTCTCCTAGTCTCCCATTCCTTTATGGGTTAACCATCCTTAATGCTTTATGTATGCCTTGTGTGACACACTTTGCATAAATGATACGAAATAATTGGGATTTATAAATTATTCATTGTGTATTAATGCAGGTGAAATGGCTTTTTGGCTTGGACTGCTGTCTGTCGTTCAGAAAATAAAAGAGGAGGAGGTGGGGTATCATAGATACTTCAGCGGGGAGAAAATAAATAACCCCACAGATATATGCAATCAGAATGTCTCAGCCATACATGGTCAGTTCAGGAACCCCAGTAGCATCTTACTAGTAGTCTTTCTCCTCATAAACAACTTTTAGCTTATCTTTTAACTTGTCTTTTTAAATCAAGCATATATTACAGTGTTGGTCTTTCCTACTTCATAAATACATATTTTAACGTCATGTTTTGGGTGGTTTGGGTGCATTATTGTTAGATTTAACATATATATAGTGTCAGTATCAATAATACTTTCACACAAAAACATAAGCCACATGCAAGTTGATCCTTTTACCAACTGTTTTCCTGAGTCTGACTGAAGGTCTGTAGTGAGTGACAAGCGGCTTCATACAAATATCGTGTCATGAATACACATACAAATATAAGTTTTATAATTTTTAGATAAGAGCAACGATCAAGCTCTGTTGACATTATGTGGTCTATCACAAGGTCTGCTGCTCCACTGCAGCAAAACATCCCCAGGAAACCGTGTAAAATAAGCTTTAGTAGAAACAAGCACATTTTAAGTGTGAGTCAAAATACATCAGCAGGAAAAACAAAACAAAACAAAAAGAGTCTGAGCACAGTAAGTTTTTTATACCCGTCCCCTACAGACTGCTCTTGCTCTTTTTGAAACAACATCTCCTGAGCTGCCAAGTGCTCCATAATGTCTGTCTCTGTCCCAAGCACCAGGGAAGTCTTGAGTCCTAAATGCCTTGCATAATATCATAATTACAGGGCTCCTGTGACCTGACTCTAACACGTACTGACCCAAACATTTGAAACCAGGAACTTGGGAAGCTAGAAATATTTAGAGAGATAAAGAGAGAGCCTGCTCCCTCTCCGGGTGAATTTTAGTGCGACATAATATTTCTTTTGGCAAAGGGGTCACGGGTGACTTGACGTACATCATCACTAACTTATTAGATCTTGAGGCAATTAGGTGAAAACAAACAGGCCAGACAGACTGGCTATTGAGTTGCCTGAACGGGGAGAAAATAGCCTATGGCGCTCAGTCATTTCGGAGCTGCATCAAAGAGGAGTCCGTGGCATCAACAGAAAGAATGAAACACATTGTTGTGGTGTAACGCCTATACAGTACTGGGGGCTTAGCGCATTATTTTTCCAGTGATTCAGGTTACAGACCCAACTTGCCCCAGTATAATAGGGTGGTAGAGAGAACTTTTCACCTGAACACTATATGCAATGTGCAGCATGGTTAGTTTGGGATTAAAAATCCATTTAGAGCCATTCCCTGACATGAGGACTCAAGCCTGTAGATTCTAATATGGGGGCCAGTCCTTAGTCTGTCACCGAGGTCAAGGGGACATCTTGATGTGCAGGGCCATAATGACTGCAACAAGACTTGGCACGGAAATTTTAAACCGCCCTGATTTTCTCACAGGGGTAGATATCACTTCCTCACATAATTGTCTGCAGTAATTACAAATTGTCTTTTGAGTTGCCCCAGAACAGGACACAATGAGGTCTGTGAAATGCCATTTCACTGGTAGCACTTAATTGGCTATGATGTAAACTGATATATATATATATATATATTTATATATATATATAGAGTCTATTAATTTAAGACCTTAATGATGCAATAAATAATGCTGGGACATGAAATGTATACCAGGAAACTAAGGTTCAGAAAAAATCTGTTGTCTATATTTACAAAGTAATGAGGGAAAGAAGCGTTGCGTTTGCAATTTCTCGCACATACAGACTCTTAAATGTTGACACTGTGCGTGTCAGGCACCTGCGCGTAGTTATCCCACAACTTCTGTGTTGATGTCTGATCTTTGTTCAGATCATTTAGTGGAAGACACCCCCACTACATCTCAATTATTCCACAGGTTAACACAACAGACAGACGTTTGAGAAACAAAAGGCACTTTCATCAGCCTCTCTGAGGTGGAGACAAGGGGAAGAAAAATGGAGTCTTTTGGCATTTCAGACTTATCGGTTTCATGTGAATGGCCACTGGAATGCCAAGATTTTAGTCAGGCTTTTTCCCACCAGATTTCTTTCTTTCTCTTTGTCCTTCTGTTTTTTTTTTTTTTTTAATTTGTTCATCATTCCCTCTAAAAGGATCTGGTTCCTAGACATGATATGCCAAATTACCTGTGGTATCAGTTCTGCCACTGGCAAAGTATTGTAAGCTTGTAAATTCCACGCAAACCTCTCTCAGGGATTTGCCTCACTGCTGTCACTAACCTCATTGTCTTTGGAAAGTGGTCGGACAAAAGAGAAGCCTTCTGAAGTTGAGAGCTTAGGCCTGGTATTATCATAACAGAGTAACTCTCTGCACTGGCAAGATGAGGAACTGTTGCGAATTGAGGGCCTCTGATGAGATTTGATCAGGGTAATTATTCATGTCTCTGACCCCAACTGGTCATTTTATTAGTTTCTTAGTGAGGATAACATTTTCACATTTCTTAAAACATGGATGCAGTAGTCCATGACACCAAAAAAAAGTTAACATTGTAGACAACTGAGATATAAGGCACTACTCTATAATTACATGTTAAATCCATGAACCCCAATAACATAGTGGTCATTATGAAACTGATCCAACTGTGGATATCATGTTGTAACATCCTCTGCTACACTATCTCGACTCAAAGATTCTATTCAACCTATGAATCATTGTTCCAGAACATCATACGTCACATTGCAGTGGAGTCAGTGTAATGGTTGCACTTTTTTAGAACATCCTTGATTCAAAGCTCTTTGACATTTATCTTTGGACAAAACAAAACAAAATAAATGTCAATACCATGAATAACCAACATGCACCTTTGGTAAGACTGTAATATTTTACCTCATTTTATTATTATAGTAAAGTTTAAGTATTTATATAAACCACTGTGCTAATGATGATAGCACTTTGTTCTCCTAAAGGAATTGCCTCTGTTGGATATCTCATTAATCATGGTTGTGCTTTCAGTTTATTAGGGCTGGATGGATTGTTTCTTTTTTTGGATAGTCTCCAGCAACATGCTAACAAAGCAGCAAGACTGGGGGTCTGCATTATGTAATTGCACCCTAGTGTTACTATTCAGCTTTTATGTTCAGCAGTGGATGTGGCTAATATCCTTTACAATATCACTATACAAAGCTGCTTAACACAACTCCCATGCTGAAACACTTAAGGAAATTAAGTCTTAATTAGTCTGTATCGCTAATAGAAAATAACATAGGTCTATATAAATACCATGGTGAATTCACATGGATGGTATTAAGCATGAAATTTTTCTTTGTTACTGTTATGTATCCCAGGAATATACATTTAACTTAATTCTAACAAGCTATTTACTGATTATTTATTTCATTCTGAATGTTTCATTGCAGGTTCATGGCTTCACATTGTGCTCTCACACATAGAGCTGAAATATAAATACAAGAATAAGAGTTACCTTGGCATCAACTTAATTATTCTTCAGTGAAAACATCTTAAATTCTCAACTCTGCCATGTGTAAGTGGACAAAATGAGACTAAATGAATCCAGAGAATGATTCATTGATAATTATAAATGTAAAAAAAATACAAACCATTCTCCAAACTAAGACTTTATAACATGAATGTCATATAATTAAAAATCTGTCCTCACTATGTGAACAGCTGTTTGCAACTGACATGGCCAAATGATGGCTCATGTCGCCACATAGAGCATGAGCAGATGTTTAATAAATTGAATAGCATGTTAGCATGTTGGCTAGGCTGCACTGTAGCGTTGGCTAGGCTGCACTGTATAATTTATGGTACAACACAACTTGTCTGGTCGTTGAGTAACTTTGTTTCAACATGTGGTTTGATGTTGTGTCATAATCATCAGATTCAAAGCACTGCACTGCATAGATAAACGTATAAAGACAATAAAACAAACAACATGAAACAAGTTGTCTCAGTACAGTGGTGGAGTGTGGTGTGTGTTATTTGCATTTTAGTAAATTCTCCGTAAACATGCACAATCAACGGCTGAGCACAAATAATAAAGTTTGAACGACAGCACGTTAATGGTGCCTCTTTGTTCAAGTGGTTACTTTGCATTTCTCAAGGTAATTTTGATTAACTGATAAAACAGTGTGTCGTAATGTAGCAGTAACAACAGTTTCTGCTTTGCATAAAGTATCATGACTGAGGTCTCGTCTTAAGACTTGTGTGAGCATGCTGCAGTGTTTATCTGGTGGCTGTGCATATCTCACGGGGGCTGCTGGGTAGGTGGTGGGGTTGGGGCTGGGGGCTCATTGCCTATGCATGACGGTGTTGTAGGAAGATTAGAATAACACTGACTGTATTCTGTAAATGAAGAAGAGAAGCAAGGAAAGCCTCAGGAGTCCATTATGGATTTTAATAATACATCAAGGTAGTGTAACTGAATAACCGATCTCAGAGGGAAGACGAGAAGAAGAGCGAAGACAAATAATACACGTGACATCTGGCTAATATTACAATATGAATTATGAAAACAAAAAGGACTTTTAGTTAATCTTGTCTTCCTACTTTTATTCATCTTTAGGCAGTTCTTTCCTCCCTTTTTCCCCTCCAACTTCTCCCCGAATCCAGAACACGGTGTAAACAAATAAAAGTGGAGGAAAAACAGTTTGGCATCTCTGTAGATTAATTAATGTGCCTGCGACTTGGCATCAACGGGTGAAAATTATGTGCATAAATAATATCACTAATTAAAAAGATGCAGATTAACATGCAAATAATGTTAATGAGGATCTGCAATTCCAGAGTGTATTCGCATAACATCAACAATTTAATGTGTTGGAAGGCCTGTGTTTGCATTACATTAATAAAATTCAAAGACCCGTGCATAGAAAATTCTGTCGGAGTCTGTGTTTCCACTTGTGAGTTGTAAATTTTGTGGGCAGTAACAGCCACTTCTTTGGCAGATGCAAAAGTTATTATCTCAAAGGCTGAAGTGGTGCCATGAGCCAGTACGACCAGCTGTTAGCGAGCGGCCAGCCAGAAAAGCACTAAGACAATTAACTGTATTAGTTGTTGGGCTTCGCTGTTTATTTTCTCTCCGATTCATTTCACATGGTTGACCAGAAATCTGCCGGAGATGAGGAACAGACAGAAAAGAAACAAACAAAAACATCGAACACACCCCAACTGGGAGCAAATGTGTGAAAATCCTTCTGCCTCTCTCAACTAAAGAAATAAATTCTATCTACAGAAATACTTGTGGAAATAGTATCAACAGTTCCTAATCTATGTGTCTCCACTGTACTGTACACAGGTTAAATAAGAGAAGCAGATAATAGCGTCAAGAAATTTTGCTCTTGGAGGAAGATCATACTAATAGGTCATCAAAAAAAGACAAATCCCATACAAGTATGAAAAAAAAACAAACCCTCGGTGTGTGGACTTAATGGATTTCACAGTAGAAAAGACAAACTTGAGTGAGCAAACCTCTTCCTGTGGGGCAAATGTCTGCTGGATTTGGATCGTTACCTGAAGAATAAACAAGACCCTTTCTTAACAAGGAAAAATACTGCCCATGTCTATCAACACAGTGTCAAGCAGGGAAAGGAAAAGGCTCTCCAGTCTGCAGTGATATGCATCGACTGTCCTCAAGAGGACATTTCCTCAAAACCCATTCATTTCATAATGGAGCCAGGCTCTAAGGCCATGCATCTCACAGTGGGCAGGAACCCTGTAACAATAACATTTATCATAAGTGATACAATGGGCCTTTTTGGCTGCAGACTCACAATTTCAGCACACAATGGGGAATAGACTGAATAATATGTCTTTATAGATGTCTGTATATCTTCATGGAAAACGACAGGTGTATTTTATTGCCGGAAAATGATAATAAATGAAAGGGCAGATACAGAAATACAGCAAAGAACAGAGCCTGAAATTGTGTACTTTTTTACTTTTAAGTTGTGAAGTGATATAACCATAAGTCACGACAGGATGACAATTGTATCTCACTCATTTATTTACAAATCATTTTAGTACTAAGTTTAACTCAGTAACAAATGCAAATATGATCCACTATTAAATCATAAACTATCACTCTCCATATCTTAAATAGCAGTTGTTTCTCGACTCCTGCCGTGGAGTGCGTGACATTGACTCCTGACAAGCAGAACATTGGATTCTAATAAAGCTATGTCTATTCTGAAACCGCTGCACATTATGTCATTATGAAATTCAAGCAGCTGCATAACATAAATCTAAAATTATAGATTTGAACATTTGCCTTTTTGTTTCCACTGTCGTATTAAATTGTGATATTGGGATACACATTTCATGCTATTTAAAGTCTGTCAGCCATTGCTCATAAGTGTGTAATGTCTGTACTGTAAATACAGTTGACCCTGTCTGTGTCAGTCTCAGAGGTTTAAATGTCCATGTTCTGGTCCACCGTTGTGTCTCTGCCCGTGAGTGAGGAAGATGTTTCGCCTGCTAAAATATTCAGGCAAACGATAGCGTCTCAGGCCATAAGGTTTGTATTATGTTTGGCACTGCCTGTGCCACGGTGTGATATTCTGAGAGGAAAGTAGAGAGGAGGAAAAAAAAAACGAGAGAGAGAAACACAATGACCTCTTCAGCTGGGCACAGCTCGAGCAGCTGGCCAATAACTTACACAGGGCCTTGTAATATGCTTGCTTTGGGCTGCAAGGGAACTGCACAGGCAACACATAAAAATATGACAAGCAGATGATGGATTAGGGTCATAAGTCTCAGTTCAGCCATACAAACAAAACATCATGATCGTGTGTTACGACAATACGGTTAATAGACAGAAATTAGCAGATGTTGATTGCGGCCTCGATACTGTCAGCATACCAACAGGCTCTCACAGAGACAGAGTCAGGGTGGCTGGGCTGGACCGGGTGAACTGATACATGGAGCCAGGGAGACCCCCTGCTCATGGCATGTGTAAAAACACAACCACGGATCTGCCCTGTTCCTATAAACTGTGTTCTTTCCTCTCTCCCCTGATACCATTTGCCTGGTGCAGACTGACCTGTCCGTGTAAACCTCAAACTTTCAAACACTGATTAAAAAAAAATACTAAAGACTCAAGGTTTTTTTTTTTTGTTTTTGATCTGCCATGGCGCCGTTTCAAAGTTGTCAGGGAGGGAACCTGTTTCACTGTAATGGTTCAGGGTTTTTATGTTCTCCTCTCATTGCCTAAGGTGAAATGCACATTTCATCAAGGTTACAGGAGGCTGCTGTAGTCTTTCCTCCCCTCATGAATGCAAAGTTGGCTTTGCCTCTCTGAAGGCTTCCAGTGAGATTTGAATGCTCAACTACAAAGCACTTGTTAGAGCAGAGCTTGGCAGATAATTAAAGTCAACTCTCCCAGTGTCTCGACGCTGGACAGGGAAGCTGAAATTTTCTAAAATTAATTGCTGGGTTGCAGGACTTGTTGATTACTCCAGTTGTTGTGTTTCTCTGTTGTCTTGTGCATATACATATATGTATATATATCTATATCTATATATATATATAGATATATAGATATATAGATATGCATAATATTACATGTAAAAACTGTATAATTACATTGAACATTTTAACAGTCACGTTCCAACTGTGGCCCTTTACAATGAATTTAACATTATTTTAGATTTTTTTGTTAGTCCATTTAACACATAGTGATTTAAAAATATATTCAACTATGTAACATAGTTTACATGTTATGCAGACATTTACATCAAAATCTCCCAATGGCTAAACTGATAATGTAAAGACAATTTTCTTTGGTCAAAAAGTAAAGAAAGAGTGAAAAGAGAGGAAAAAGAGAAAAGTAACAAGTGATCTTCTGTTCCACAAAACGAGGATCATTTACAAATCTTAATTCTGCGGTGATTAAATAAACCCATCCATTCAGCTTTAACTAATATAGAATTAATAGCACTCACAATGGCCAAATTATTTTCAAACTCCTGACAGACAAAAGAGAGAGGGGGAGAGGGAGAAAATTAAATCGCAATTATCATAAAATCCATCATTGTAATTCACACGGGCTGAGTGTTGCAGTGTTTGGATAGGTAATGATTTTCTAATATGAGAAGGCAATTTGCATAAATAGCCCGGAGATGGGTTATCGTCGTCATCATCATCATCATTTTCGATTCCGCACAATTACGATCCCTGCACTATATATCAGAGCTCACAGCTATGTAAAACCACAGCACTAATTAATAAGCCATTTACAGACTAGCAGCTAGTTACAGTTGGTCCTGCTGATGACCTTAGTGAAGATGAGCCGTCTCAGAAGTGCCTGTGTGTAACTACAAACATAATGATGTGCCAGGAGGGAATCATTAAAAATAATTTACACAAGCCTTCATTTACCCAGATCTTTTGATAGCACGCTTCCCCCGGTGTTTAGATCCATGGCACAGAACCTCCTTACCATTTGGAAAGTGCCGGCCGGGGGAACGAGTGGGGATACCTAAGTGGTTAATTAAGAGCCGTTGGGGCGCCGGGAGAGGCTCCTGAAAAATCTCTCTGATGTCTGCCGTGTCAAGTGTCTCTCCCAGACTGAGCAGCGAGAGGTGGCTGCCACACTAGGCTAATTACTGAGGAAGGCAGGGAGCAGCTGAGGAGAGGAGAGGGGCCTCTATAAATGAATCACTCTCCAAGAATCCCAGCATTTGCACACACACACACATAATAAAGACATGTACACACACACACACTGTGGCGTGCAAATATTTGGGCAATCAAAAACGTTTAGAGCGTAGTTACTAGGCTGGCTGCTCCACCGAGCACAAAGAGGTGGTATCAAGAGTGTGCTCGGCCTGTGAGGCATGTGAAAGGGTTAACTCCACCTGGATGAGCATGATGCTCCGACAGAGAGGAAGGTGTGTTTTCCATAGCAAGTGCAAGGACAGAAGATGGGGGGGTGTTGAACAATAGGCACGTTATGATGCGATGAAACAGGCTGCCCATTTAAAGTCTCTGACTGAGCTGTAACTCAGCTAATGGTGTCGTTCCCTCCGTAATTGTCTTGTCTGCGGACTTAGCTCGGTGCATGGTATATATGCACACAATAAGTTATATTTATAAGGAAGGGGAAAAAAGGGCGCTACCCTTATAGAAGAAAACTGAAGTGTGCTGATAAATAGATTGATAGTGGATGGTTATATAGTATTTTTGTGATGTCTCCTATTTTGAATCAAATAATTCAGGCAAAGAAAAAAAAATTACATTCCTGCTGCTCATTCCTTCTTAACGCCTTGATTAAAAACGCCCCCCCCCCCCCCCCCCCCCCCCCCCCCCCCCCAAACCCCCCCCCCCCCAAACCCAACACTATAAAATGCCAAGAAGGAAGTGTACCAAATATGTCCCCTTTAATCTCCAGAATTCCCTACTGCGGTGTCAAAATGCTGTTCAAATGAAAGCGCTGCCAGGGAGAAAGGGGCTGAACAATGCTGTGGGATGCAGGCATTGGTGCCGTGAAAGCCTATGCTGATCATGATACATTGGACCAGGCCCTTGAATGTGTTTGGCACTTTCCTCCCTTCTTTTCCTCCATGCCTCCCTCTTCTCTTTCTCCCTCTGAATCCAGACCATCCTACAGAGGGAGCAGAGGGAGGAAAGGGCTAGCCGGGGGAAAGACAGACAATAAGGGTTTTAAAGCCTCGGCGCTGCCTACAGCAAAGCCGCTTTCCAGGCAGCGAGGAGCCAGGCAGCCGCTACCAAGCCAAACGCTCCAGCCACATCAGCCATGACAGAAGGCTGGCAGAACAATCATCTTAACAATATGGCTGTGTCGCTGACCCCCACGCTGAAATGGGGCTATCGCTCCAACTATGGCTAGTGTTATGGCTGGCTTGCCACTGGCGCTAATAGCTCGACAGTGAGCCAGGCCTTGGACCAGGGTGGTTGTGATCGGACCGCTAGAGGCTTGTTTTTGTTGTCAAGGAATGTGAAGTGACAATATCTAAGGCGGAACAAGTTGGGGGGGTTGGTGATCATTAGCATGACCACAATAATGACTGATGATGAGGATCATAGTGGTGCAAATGGTAATGATGATGATGTTGCAGGAAGGTCAAGAGGTCACAAGACAAATTCAAGTAGCATCTTATATGAGAGCATGGTAAACACAGTTTGTTTATTGTTTATAAATCACAATAAGCATAATAAAAAAGACACAGTATCATGGAAAAATGCAACTATTATCCCACACAAAGACACGCAACATGAGCATTTTCATTGTTTCTAAACTACTGTGAGAAGACATTTGATTTTACTCCACAGCGGCTTCTAATGTTTAAAATACATAGATGCAAAGACATGCTGAAACACATCGACATGACTCGTAAGGACCCCCACAGTCAGGCCTGTGATCCATGTGTCGTCCTGACCTGCAGATCAAGTAACGCCGCATTAACACTATCCCTCACCAAATTACTGTGTTCTCTTCCTTATAATCAGTCACTCTATGAAAAAAAAGATGTTGGACTTTACAGCTCCAATTATGTGCAACTGCAAATCCCTAAATGTTCTAAAATACCCCGACCGTGCAGTTATCACAGAAATACTATAATTATTTTAATTGACCGGCTACTTCTATCAAGCCAAAAACTTAGGTATACCTTTGTGAGGTGGCAAGCTAGCAATTATATGTTTCACTACGGGGGTGAGCATTTTTTTTCAAGAATGCTCAAGGATTAGTGGAGAAACAAACGTGCTATTAAACGATTTCCGCTCGTGTGTACTGTACTTTAAAGGCACCTAACTCCTTTTCCTTACAGTTTAAACCAGCAGAGTATTTGAGGTAAATGTCTTTATATA
>JAFBJQ010000105.1:1747420-1767830 GCA_016785345.1 Trinectes maculatus
ATATTCACCCTTAATAAACATTATTTTGCACTATACTTTCTGAAGTAGGAGCACATTAAGACATTAATCAAAAAAGATATTGAAGAAAAGCTGTGGTCGCAGAATATGCAGCCAAGGACCTTTACTAAAACAAGAAACACACTTCCGTCTTTCCACTGGACCTTCGTTACCACTATAATTTGATGGGATTTGTGTAAAATACAGCTGTCCGCAGACATGTTGTATTATTTCAGTCAAAAACAGATATTTGCACAAAGGTTGGAGTCCCCAGACTGAAAATGAGAGGTGTAAGAAGGCATGGCGGGGCCCCAGGGCGTGGGCTCTGTCGCCAGCGTTTTCAGCATTACCCAGGATACACTGTTGTGTACACATACTGAACAGAAAGGAAGTGTCTTATTGTAAGTGTTAATGTGAATAGCACACTGTTCACACAGTCGTTGCCAAATAAACACACACAGACACACAGGGTCGTTGTTTGACCTGGGTTTGGTGCAGCTGGAAGCAAAATAAGAGTTTTAAGGTTTAAATAAGAGCAAATTCCAGACCTGAGGCCAACGTGTCTTGTGGAACAGTGTTATCCAGAGTTGTGTCTAAACATCATTTGGTAACTACGCATTTCCTAGTTCAGTGACTGCAGAAACCAGCAATTTTAAATCAGTCACCATGTTCAGACTACCATCACACCACTTCTATCTCCACTCATTCATTCACTTCAACACATAATCAGCCATTGGTAGGAATATGGAAGACTTGTAAGTATCGTATGTGCTCATGGTTTCATATTTGCATTCGACTCACTTTTCCCTCCCCTTTTTAATGAGATGAAAATGAAGGATTTCACTTTTAATGCCACATTTTCATGCCTGCCACGCTTCACGCAGCGCCGCGAATAAACATCGGTATCAATGGTTGGCCAGAAACTAGTGCCATAAAGGCTGCCATGAAATTTGTTTATCTAGCTGCTGAATTGTATTCAGCTGGGGATATATGGCATAATAATGCAAGAACTGTGGGCTCTGTAATTAAGTCTGTCTTCAGATGCTTTCGAAGCAATTCATTAACACAGCCTCTCAGCTGAGATGCAGAAAGTAATGTCATTCATTAAATGATGGAAGTTAATTTATTAAATGATATTTTTAAGTTAGACTACCCAAGGATAACTTTTTCCTCCGGTTTGTTATAATTAATATTTCCCATTATGAGTTTTACAATACAACGATTGGTGTTGCAGAGTGAAGTCATTAAAGCTGCATGTTGTTTCTGAGTAATAGTTTGTGATTGTTTTAGGGGAACGTTTACAATAAGAGATCTATCTTTTAAGAATAGATGTTATATGCTGTTTCGGCACATAGCTACGCCATTGACTTTTGTCAGTAGTGGACATCACGTTCTCATGCACATATCACGTCATGGACATCATCAGTCTTTCAAGAAACTGGCTGGGAACTCCAGCTTAAAATAAATAAATGAAAATAAACAAATGAATAATGAAATAGTAATAAAGAATTAAAAAAATGTAAAAAGTCAAAAGGAGGCAAGAAATTAGAAAAAAAGAAATTTGAAGACAGTTTTTTTTCTACTGTCCCGGGAGGTTAAATTTGTGTTGATGGTGGAGGAACAGCATGGAAACGGTATAGAATTAATGTAAGTCTATAGATGGCAGTCTGGCCTCCAAGAGAAAGTAGTTCATGTTGCAGCTTGGGAGATGGCTCATGTTTGAGTTTAGATTAGTGCCATGAGATTCACTTGCACACTGATGAGTCGTGGTTGGAAAAAGGTGACAGATTATTTACCTAAAAAGAACCGTCAGGTTTCTAATATATATTATGTTTGTTTAAGCCGTGTAACTCAATTCAGAAATCTAACTGCCCATTGCTCTTTTGCTCTAATCCAGTAGAGTGTGACACACGAGTATCCGCTGGTCGATCCACTGACAAAAGATGACTAGCGAAACTTTGACTCACTGCAGCAGTGTCATGCAGCGACTATGTCATACAAAAACGATGACAGATGCCTGTAAGTCAGTTGAGGTTTCCCAATGCAGAACGCTCACAGTAACTTCAAGTTAAAGCATGTATTGCACCAAGTGCTCTCATGGTGATGCACAGTCAAAAAGCCCCTTTCCCTCCTTACGTGTTGGACACTTTTCAATGTGCCGCAGAGGCTTAGCCAACTTTAAAGTGCCTACAAATTATGAAATGAGGCTTTTGCCCCTGTTGTGCTCCTGCCAGTTGGCTGCCTATGGCAACACATCCAAAGCTAAAAGTTGGATTTTCAAAGCCAGGCCAATTAAAGGATATGAAAAACAACATAATTTAAACTGTGATCGTTTGGCACAACCTTGAAATGAACAGTGGCCCCTGCAATTGCCCATCGAAGGGGGATTCTGACTGCTCTGGAGGGACACTAAACATTTCAGAAACAGGATGGAGCGAGAAGGGGGGGGGGGGGGGGGCTGTAATTTGCATCTGCATCATCTGATGGACTTTCTGGAGCAGCAGTAAGAAGATAATTATTTGTATATTGAACACACACGTCTGAACACACATTTTATGAGGCGTTTCAAGGAGGTAAAAAAAAAAAAACACTGGCTAGTAAAAAAAACAAACAGTAAAGATAATGCCACGGCTAGATGCATGTCAGTGATCTAAAGCATACTTTACGGAGAGAGGAACCTCACCGTCATTCCTTGACAAAACAGTCATCTTATTTACAAGGCTCAAAATAACCCTACGCAAATGTCGAAAAGAGGAATAAAGAGAGGGGAGGAAAAAATAATTAGCATATTAATCTTTTTTATGCCGTCATCTCTCAGGTCCAGGAGACCCACGGTGTAATTTAAATCTAAATGCTTTCCCTGGCATTAGAATTCATTTTAGATGGGTCAATTGTTCCATAATAAAGGGATAGAAGGTGTACTTCATGCAAGAGATTTATGTTTGCCATTTGTTCATATTCATGTGCTACTGAATACCCCTCAATTCAAATGGTGATGGCAGCTCATATCAGTCGAGCTCCAGACCTACAGATCACTAACCGGCAGCAATGAATTTCATTTGCGGAGGACAAAAAGGGGGAGGGATGGGGGGAGAAAGAGAGAGAGGGAGAGAGAGAGAGAGAGAAAGAGAGGGAGATGGGGGATCAGCTCCCCACCACAGTTTATTGATTTTTTTTTCCTGCTCGACAGAAAGCCTGTATAACAGCTCTATTGCCCTCATAATGATTAGTGACAAAAGTTTAATTAAGCAATTATGAAGCCAATAATAGAGTTGTCTGGTTTGCTTAGCTTTAGACTGTTTAAGACTTATCTCCCTCTCACACATCACAGCAGCTGGAATGTGCTTGAAGAGATTAATGCCGCGAGAACACAGATGCCCACTTTAATACGGCGCCATGATGCCGTTTGAATGAAGTTGAGAACACAAGCTTCTCTTTATCAAATTACAAGTCTGCTTTTCATGAATATGGAGGAAAAAGCAAGGGGGGGGCCCTCAGCTCTGGCTTCAAGGTGTAATTATAAAGACATACAACAGAAAGACACACAATTCCATTTTAGTAATCTTCCTGTTTGAAATATGCATGATAATGTATTACTGAATAAAGACTTACAATGTTCTCAGAGGCTTTGGCATTTTACATTTCCTGAGACAATTGGATATTTCTCAATGTGCCATAGCGTGATATTTGATCCCCCCCACCTCTGCCTTTTGTTTTGGAATCTCCCACCCCCCCACCCCCCCCCTCTGAAAATTGATTAGATTGTCTCCCCTCTCCACACAGGCTGCAACAAATGAGCTTTCCAGATGCAAACTTCAACTTGATGCCATTTGTCCATGTAGATAAATCTGTGTGACGTATGGATGATATATCTGCAATATATGCACATTTCCAAATCCAAGAAGGTGATAGTCAACATAATGCTGTGGAGAAAAATCACGTGAAGTATGAACTCCTTGGTTATTTTTGCTTCCTTCTACTCAGAAACGCCTCCAGACACAGGCTGCTGGGTTCCTGTAGGCACATCCACACATATTCTGTCCCATAATTTTGTAACATCAGTTATCCCCTGAAAGAATGATTTGTGAAATTAAAGCTTAGATTTCAGATTCCATATGAGTGGACTGCTGAGGAAAAGCTGTAGATATGGCCTGAAAGACTTTTATAGACTGTCTATAAAAAGTCTCGGCCCTCTGAGCTTATCCACATTCACTATGGGCACAGTAACACAAAGTTGTGCACTGTGACGGCCTAAATCCTCTTGAAAGCACATGAGCAAACAAGCTGAACGTAGGCTGCTGTTAGCATTACGCCATATCCAGTATTTATATGTCCGGTAATAAAACTATTATAAGAAGGGAATCTCAGGCGGCTCTGGGACATGTTTACACCATTTTAGATAATGCCTGCACTTGCTCTACATATTGAACCACAGATTAGTTTAATATCAAGTAGACTACTGTGTGTCTGTATAAAACGAGGTCAAACACAGTTGGATTTAATGGGTTTTCTCACTGTTTTTTTTTTTTGTCGTTTTTGATACTATGTTTTCACAGCCATAAAAAAATGTTCTGAGGTGGAGAAATGTGCCTGAGATACAGGGTTTAGTCAGATGGTGCCACATAAATCCCTTGTATATGCACATGCGATATTTATTCTTCCCAACATTTAAAGTAATATTAAAGAGGCTTTGGAACTTTAAGCAAAATGAGATACAAAACACTGCAAATCCAAACACACATGCAGGAGTTTGTGCATCTATTTTAATGCTTTTTTTTTGCATAGCGCCATGCATATACATACTGTATGTGTCTGCATCCACTGCAGTGCAGTATCACTCGCAGACTGAGCAGTACTCGGGTGAAACCTTTAAATCTAGATTTTATCACTTTGCAAGGTCGAGGTCACCGCGGGTCTCTGGGGGACGTCTCCGTCTCCGCCTCTCAGACCGCTCACTGAAAAACAGAAAGCAAAAGAGAAACACGGGAGCGGAGAATAGACACCAGGCAATAAGCACAACATCCCCACAACACATGCTGCGTTGTGGGATGTTGCGTGCTCTCTTTTTCCTCTTCTCTCTCTCTCCCCCTCTCTCTCCCCCTGGCTTCCGAGGACAATGAGATGACATGCTGAAGGTGGAACTGCATCTGGCATCATATTTAAACAGGGCTGCCACATCTCAGGAACACGGGTCGTTGCCAGATTGCAGGCTAATTAAGGAGCTTCTTGGATGACCATCAGTGCCTGTCGGTGGGCAAGGTAGCGGGCTGAGCCTCACTCTGCCACGCTCCCACTGCGAGGCCTTGAAAAGACGAATGGCCACCGAAACCCCCACGGGACCTCATAATGCTACATATTTTCCCTCAAAACAAAAGATGTCCCTTATGGGAATCCTATTTTCCCTTTTGCCTTTGCCGCCCCCCCAACCCACACCCCTCCCCCTTTCAAACAAGTGTAAATTACCTTGCCTTTTGGATAAGTCTTCAAGTGGCCTGTCCACGCGCATTAGCCAATTGTCGCTAAAACAAATAGGCACTAAAATATGTGTTTCACAGATGCTAGCAGCTGAATGCAATAATTAGCAGTGATATAATATGCTGTGAAGGTTATTTAATGACTTTGTCCTCTAATTTTGTAATAAATGATGATTTTGTATAATTAAAGGAAGGAAATGTGATGAAATTATGGGGCCTGGCTTCAGGGGAAATGACCATTAAGCCGTTGCCGCGCTGACAGATAATCACCCCGTTAACTACGGAAGCGATAACATGTCCGTGGTAACAGTTTGACTCGATATTAATTGCAGTGTAAAAGTTCTGCTTTAGCCAGGAGGGCTGGAATGAGAAGCCTCTCCATTGTTTTTGTATTTGGCATAATGCCTGTTTATGACAGGCAATATAACATAGCAAAGTACGGCTGGTTTGACAGCGAGTGGGAAGCGGGAATTGTTTACTTGACTTCATTTCTTTTTCCCACTTGCTGCCTTTATTTCGTGCCAGTGTGAGAAAAGCGAAGGGGAACAAGATGTGGTTGAAAAATGCAGCAGGCTGGCTGCTTGGCTAATAAGATGCCCATCATGGTAGCTAGCAGCGCTGATTTGTGTCTCCCTCTAACTCTCGCCATGATTACATTCTAAGAAGCCTCCCCCCTGTCTCTCCTCCCCCAGCTGATCCTCGTCTTGTTACGTGGCATTAATGACACTTCAGTCATTGTGGCTTTCAAGCAGAGCCCTTCCACGGCGAACAGAGAGTTGACATTTCCTGACATTTTCCCAACTAATTACAGTACAAATAATTAAGCATGTTCCTCTATGTAACAAATGAAGGCGAGAGCCGTCTGTCAGCCTGGGCCATGATTGATGACACTCCGGGAGACTTTATCTGATGGGTCCTGCCACGAGGTACAGAGGAGGCAAATTTATTAGAACGAACAATGCAAATTTAGAGTCATCTCATCCAGTTATGCGCCAAGGCAATATCCGTGTCAAGGTGAATGTGACAATGAAAGCAAAATATTAGCATTTTGTGGAGCGGGCTGAGGGGGAAATCAGAGCGCTGAGATGACAGGCCTAATTATTTCGGCTCACACAGGCCAGGACAGCTGTTTCTGGTGTCCTGAACAAGCCTGTCACACAGGTAACCAAATAGGGTCTGCGTATGAGCCTCTGTATTCGACACTCCACGGATGTGTCTGCCACTAATGACCAATGCTAATGTCGCTGCCATGTCTCTAAAAACGAGGGGGGGTGGAGGGTGGAGGTGTCATCAGGCAAGTTTTTTTTGGTCAACATTTTTCTACATAATTATGAGTTTTTAGAATTAATGCCTGCCTGTCACCTATTGACCACCCACATATTCTTTACTATATATATATATATATATATATATATATATATATATATATATTTATAAAGGAATGTGATCCTCCCAATAGAACCACACACACGCACACAACAACAGAGAAGAAGAAGAACGTTAACATTTTATTTAAGATATTTTTTCTAAAAATATATACATTTATTTCATAGGTGTGTGATCAGATATTTTTTCACCCTGCATTTCCTCCGTGTTTAGAGAATCATTTGTAATACACGCATTCGAAAAAATGTTAACCAGTTGCTCAGGTACAAAAAAAAAAGGAACGTACATAATAAATAATATTTGAAGGCCCCCTTGATCAAAGATAGAAATTACTGCCAGCATGCAGTCATCTGTGGATTAAAGAGAAGTCGAATTGTCTAATTGACTCTTACGTTGGTTTATTCTGCAAAAAACCGATCAAAAAAAAAATGTGTTAAGGTCAAGTATGAATGATGTTGAAAATACTACAACTTTAATAGTTAATGTTTAACACAGGTATTTCATGACAAACGCTCTGCTCTCTCTGCATTAGAGGGCGACGTGCGATATATGAACCAACAATGAACAATGGCTTAGGCTTTTATGCTACCAAATAGCAATATGTTGTCTGCATACATCTGTGCTTTGGGGAATACAAAGGTTGCCGCCCACACTCATAATGAATCTAGAATTTGTACTCCAGGGCAGCCGCACAATGGCTCTTTAGGGGCAGACAAATCCGGATGGGTTTGGAGAAAATCTACATGGGGATCAAAGTTTGCTGCTTAGTGGCTCGCTG
Source organism: Trinectes maculatus (assembly GCA_016785345.1). Lineage (NCBI taxonomy): Eukaryota > Metazoa > Chordata > Actinopteri > Pleuronectiformes > Achiridae > Trinectes > Trinectes maculatus. Next base: position 1,755,056 of record JAFBJQ010000105.1, read on the forward strand.
GCTGGCTTGGAACAGATGGGCGTCGGAGGCACTATGAGCCCATTGAGATTCAGGATCCAAAGTGGCTGCTGCTGCTCTGTACACACAGGCAGATGATGCCTTTGTGTCAGTGGATTGCCGATATGCATTTATGTAGGTAGGGAGGGATGTGGGCTTTTTTTTTGGCTCAAGATGGTAGAAGTAAAGCAAAAGACAAAGCAGCAGGGAAACAGGAGTTGGTTTAAAGCGGCGTGTGTTTAGGGATTCACTCACACAGGTTGGTTTCAATACGTAAGTTTCGTATTCCATGATTGTAAGCATTGTAATTGAGTTTGTGCATCTTAAGTGAAAACAACAGGCACCTTTTATACACTTTGCCACAGCTTTTTTTTTGCTTTGTCTCTAAAACACAAGAATTAGCAACAGCTTTGTAGAGTATACATTTCTATATGGTATCTTCAAATGTAGATTTGTATTTAGAAATATAGAATATGAATTAAAATGGTGTGGACATTTTATAGTGATATATTCATAATTATATAAAGATTTAAACACAAATTACAAAACACACACAGGTTTAATCTCTTTATATTGTACAATCTCTCACACCACATGTTATATGAAATTAAAATTCCACAATTTAATTTCAGGCTGACAGGAATCAGTCCTGTTTCGTGTTCCCTATTTCCCTCATAACATTTTAAAGTGAAAAACAGTTACACACTGTCACTTTCTCTGACATTTAACCCCTGACAATTACAGAGATGACAACATGCAGCACATGCATTTTCATTATTGAATTAAATAACGTGCACACATACACACACACACACACACACACATACACACACTGTGGACACTGAAAAACCAATGTCCTGTAGATATATACTGTTGGGCCTCCACATACACAATAGGTAAAAAGGCTCAGAATTACCGAATCACATGATGATGGATGTATAATACATACAGACTTTATTGGACATATTTTAATAGTACAACAGTAAAGTGAAAATCTGTTGAATGAATTCCGCTACAACCTAAATATTTCCTGTTCCAGCAGCCCCAGATGTCAGGATAATGCCATTGCTTTAATGTTGAGAGCAGTGACGTTCCAGCTCTCTCTGTTCCCTGTTGTCAGATTTCAAATGCCACAAAGTGGAGCAGGGTTCAGAAAAAGCCTGACTTCCTCCTTCTAACATGGCAATTAGTTCTCACAACACAGAATGATGGCACTTCAAGTGATTAAAAAAATGTTTTTAACAGTGTAATACAGATTTAACATTTTCTGTTCTGGAGACATTAGTGAGCTCTGACACTGCCCTCAGAACACGATGCTTTTTGTTCCTGCTGCGCACAGTAATACGAATTCAGCAGGATGTTTTTTTTAATTTTAGTATTTTTCTTATGTCTTTTTCATAATTTTCTAAGAATAATTACATATTTGGATTCAGCCTATTTCATCTTTAGGATGATTATATTTATTGATCTCATATTGTCTTGTTTCAGCTTAACATCATTTTTAGTATGTTGATTTTCATCTCATCTAAAGTACAATACATTTTCATTCACTTTATAGCTAATAATCTAAACACTGATCTTGCAAATGTTTGTGTATACTGGTCAAATACAAATAAAAAGAGTCAAATGAAGAATCTATTGGTAGGATACCAGCATACTGTAGGTAATAACATAGGCAGCTATGCTAAATGACAATAAATGTTCCTGTTTAACTTCTCTGATAGTGAAAAAATGTGCAATTACAAAGTGCTATTCAGCACTCCATCACCTCATGGCTGAAAAAGAAAGATAGACAGGGTGAAAGCTGGCGAGAGAGAGAAAGCCTCAGGGGCTTGCATTTAACCTGCCCACCAATCCCAATCAATGTCATTACTCCTTTCCACTCTATTTTATCAGCTCCTCGAGACTGTAGTTTCCTACAAGTGACCATTGTATGGCACTCTATGAAACAGTCACAGGGCTAATGGGATGAGATGCAAAGAATTATAAATGCTGACAGTAAATCATATTACATCCCTAATAAGCATTAACTGGATAACTGGGTCAAAGCTGTATTATCTTAATTGATTTTTCCAAAGAAACCTGACAGTGAAATGTCAATGCTTGAATATTTCTTCATGCATCATTAAAACAAGATTGGCTTTTAACAAAAGGGGAGGAGGAAGGGATCCTTTGGGCTGAATTGATTCTTGCTCGGGGCTGCCTTGCACAAGTAAGTGTATTACATAAAAATCTATACAGGATATTAAAACAACACCCATTCTGCAAGACAGTTACAATTAAAAGCTGACACCCAACCATGCTTTTGTGTCTGCCACTGCTGCCTGCCAACAAATGCATTTCAGCCCTGTGACTCTCTGCAGTCAATGAGGGGACTGTATAAACGCCCAGAACGCTTATGTTAGCCGGGTAATAGAGCTGTTGCTTCCTGAACAGTGACAGCCAAGGTTTCCTGCCAAGCTCAACTCAGCTACCAAGATTTTTATGGCACTGATATCCTCTTTGAAATGAACCAGGAGGGAGAAATATGAAAAATACTGGTGTGGATACAACATTTCAAACCGAGTTAAGGTTCTGGGATATTCTATGTAAGTGTAATATCTGATCTCTGTGAAAGGTTTTAAAGGCCTTACCTATGATCGGAGCTGATCGATGGTCAGCCAGCTTCAAAATATTATTTGGAATTTTTAATTTGCAAAGTGCAAAATAAAATAAAATAAATTAAAATAAAGGGATCCTACACTCCAATGCCATCTGTCAAAAATTTGATTTGGTTTCATGTCTGGCATTTAGTAGGATTTAATAGGACTGTTTCAGGACTATAACAGCCCTCAACAGATTGAAGCAACATGATCTTAGCCTAACGCTAGCCGTCCACTCCACATTATCCCTGAGATGGTAGCTTTGCTATCTGCTATGTTCTGTCAAACATCTGAGACTTGTTGTCCATATGGGGCCGACTTGTGATCTCGGGATTAATGTAAAAGTGTCTGGTTGTTCGTACTGCTATAACTCATGGCCAAAACGTCAGCAGAAAGAGTCTTATGCTGACGGCATGTGAAAACACTCATTGCATCATCAACTCGCATCTCAGGCGAAATTCAATCGGATCAGTGAAATGACTCTGGGGATGCTTTACATATAAAGTTACTGCACCTTGGTGGGAGGATTCCTATTCTGAGAGCTCTCCAGGATGTTAGGATCTGTGTGTGTGGACGGCTGTCATGGGGAGCGGGCTAGACTGGGTCAGTTGGCACGGCCGCGGAGCAAATGCTGGGAATAAATCAGTCTCACTGACACAGTGCCTCTCATCAAGTGACATCCCGCCGTGTCCCCATCAGTTACAAACTAATAAAGACGTATGGGAGGAAAGCAGAAGCGATCACAGCAGATGCCAAGGTGAAATACATCTAGTGTCTGGAGAGATACGTCAGGTCTAAGAAGTCCATCAGGAATAATTATCAGCGTCAGCCTCATCTGGGGCTGTTACAGCACAGCAGCATTTTAATTTCCAAAGACTTCATACAAACATTTACCATTAAATGATTTATCTTCCTACCAAAATCAGGTGGATGTGTTTGTTACTAATGATAATACACAGCCTACAAATCTGCAGTAAAAATATTCAATGAGAGCAATCATAGGATAACTATCCATACACTCCTCAGGGTCAAGGATTAGAACTTGAGCCCTTTTCATTGTATAATATACACACATAAGCACACACACTGAGTGTTGCAGTGTTTTCCTTTACAAGGTAACAGTGCAAAAACGATCACTAAATCAGCAGCCAAATCTGCAATATTGTTTATTTGAAAATATTTTATACAAAGTGTCTAAAATGTTTCATTTTTCTAACAATTAGATGCACAGTTGTTTTGCTCATCTCATTTCACTGCAATATATACTGTATTTATTGAAACACCTTAAGCTTGTCTCCTGATTGTGTGTGTGTGTGTGTGTGTGTGCGTGTGTGAGTGAGCGCGTGCTTGGGGTGGGTGGGGGAGAGAGAGGGAGAGGGAAGGGGGGGAGTTATGTGGGTATGTGGAACGATGTAATATTCATGAAAGTCCTGGTGGAAGTTGTCTTTTCTGAGCTCCAGGTACACACACACACACACACACACACACACACACACACACACACACACACACACCCACACACACACACACACACACACACACACACACACACACACACAGAGCAGTGCTGCAGTCCGGTGGTGCTCACCTGACATCTGCATATGCCATTCAGACGGGCAGTACGTGTCTGCATCAGTGATTTCTAAACACTTTGGGGTCAACAAATTATTAATATTTAGTATTAGCACTGATGACAATGTGGCATCCTCCTGAGAGCCGGGCAAAGTGTTGAGCGGGGGCCATTCTCTTGACGTCAACTGTGTTTGGCAGATGGTGCTGTCAGTTTAGTTCTTCGTTTATTCTTCCATGCATATGGCAACATCTCCCCTTCGTTAGAAAAAAAAAAAACAGCGAGCTAGCTCATGTATTATCTATGGGACTAAAAAGCATGCAAACATTAGCAGGGATGTATCAGAGGAGCTTAAACTTCTGTAAACAACCAGCAGTGGTTGTTGTAGATGTGATTTTACTCACAGAAATAGCAGAAACATATGGCCTGAGACAGGAAAAGGGGTTGATACCTGGATGGGATGTGGTTCCGCCAGGGCCCACAGCGTCGTGTTTGTGACAGGATGTCATCTGACAGAGGGAGACATGGCAGCCATGCAGATTACTTTTTTTTTTCTTGTCTTTCTTTTGTATTCTTTTTTTTCTGACAAGCATGTTCCTCTATTTAATATGTCTCCCCTCCTCATTTACTGAAAACATTTTAGTTAGCATAAGTGTAGCTTAGTATAATAATAGTGTGGCATAATAACATAGTGATACTGAGTTATTATGAGTTGACCATTGGTAGAGGATATATTTAGGTAAAGTGATTCTAACAGTAATGAAAACAAATGTGTTTGATTGTTACATATTTTGTATTGAAATTATTTTTGGGGTTTTATTATATTATTTATATTATTGTATTTGTTCAAAGTAGTTAATTTTATTTCCATTATAATCCTTCTTAGTTGTATCTATATAATTGTAATAGTGAATAAAAGTAAAATAATTGCTGGAGTAAAAAGTGTGCTATTTATCACTCATGTGTGGTAACAGCAACAGTACCAGCATTGTCTCCTGTATAATCCCACACATACAGTCACAACACACCAGTTTCACACTTAAAATTATAAAATAAAATTATTCACTGGTCTTACCCTTAAGAAATTAAATGTGTGTCTTCAAAATCAAACAAAGCAAGCAGGACTGAATTTGTTACTTAGATTTAACATTGTTAATATATCTTGTATTTTAAAAAATGTAGTTTGCTTTCAAGGTGGCAGTATTATTATTTCGCCAGGAGAAAATAAGGTGTCTCTCTCTGGAGGAGGAGTGAGAGATGAAGTGAGAGAATGGAGAGAGAGACCCCGGTTAACTTTTGGAGTGTTAAACAGCGAGGGGTCTTACTCCTGCTATTCTCTGACATGAAGCTGGGCTGGATAGAATTGACACCGGGGTTGAGCAGGCGGATGAGTGGAGATATGAGGGTCCCTGTGGCGACCTGGCAGGTGCCATAGCAACTGAGGATGGGAAGATAGGGAGGACAAACAGGGAGAGAGAGAGAGGGGGGAGAGTGAGAGAGAGAGGATATCCTGTTGAAGGTGGCGTGGGGGGGTAGGGGCATGGCACCAGCAGCGAAATCACTTGTGACAGACCCAAACACAGGTCGGCAGCTTTCATGTTGGAGTCTGTGTCTAATCTTTGGGAAAGAAAGGGAGTGAGGGAAGGTAGAGACACTGAGTTAGACACAAAGAGAGAGAGAAGGTGTGTGACGGCAACAAAGACGGAGCTTGTCAATAATTAATCATCCGATTGCTCGTTGCTGAGGTTGTTGAAATGACAGCTGTTTTGATTGACAGATTTGGAGCGTTTGTTCTGCATGCTATGGCTCTTGCCACGCCGCGACTGCTGGATGCTCTCTTGACAGCATTTCTCTCTTGCGCTCGCCCCGCCACTTTTTATCCCTTAAATCCCCTGCAAGTAGCACTTCTTCTACTCCATGGAGTTGTAGCTGCAGGGCAGGGACGGCACCTCGGAATCTGGTGTTTACCATGCACGTTGTTCTGGGCAACGTGCACTTCACACGTCATAAAATGTAGTAATAGCAGGTGCAATTTTTGTAACCAAACAAATCCACGGGAAATCGACATAATGAGACAGGCCTGTATTTAGCAGAGCCGGGAAAGTTCTGTTTCACATGGTTATTAGTGTCTATAAATCACGCCGCCTAATTATTTTAGCTCAATACATACTTTAAAAACAGTAACAGAACACGGTGCATACCATTAGCCCCATAATGTCCTGAGAGACATCATGGACAGGATTCAGCTGAAATTTGGTGCAATGTGTCTGCCGCCGTCTGCTGATGTGCCGCATTAGAAAAGTTATTTCCAGTGTGTAGAATCCGCGGATGGTGGGAGTCCATCATTCAGTGAGACAGTGAGTGTTCCCTGCTAAACAAGGCCTTCATTGACCTAATAACTGGCAGCCTACTCAGTCACCAGCATGTTGAGTAGTATTCATTATTCATGCTCATTAAATTCTGGGCCTCATACGCGCAAAGGCTGCCAGCTTGCTGCCAAAATGTGTTGGTTTTGTGATGTGCCCACTCGAGACTTGGGGATTTAAAACCAGAACACCACTTCTGAAATCTAGCATACAAATAGACAGAATTCATTCTGCTTCCAGTTTAATTTGATCACATTCAACAAAATACACAATTATACTCACCTCCATTCTTTTGCCATAAATAGGATTCGGGATTAATAAATTAGGGGGAAAAAATGTGCACATTCTCCCCCGTGAAAAAAAGAGATTTGGAGTCAATTCTGCCTGTCTGAATATGCATATTCATAGATAGTTGATCGTATTTTTTTTGGCCATCCTCTATTCCTCATCATTTACTCTCCAAGGGGCTGGAGCCTGTCAACAAAACCTTTCTCAATGAAAGGCATCTCTGAAGCGTTCAAAACATGCAGCGTTGCATCACAGTCGTTTTTCTCGGAGAGAGAATTGGCAGTCCGTCCCTCTAGCTGCATCACATTTGTGATTTTGGAGTGAAAACAAAGCGCAAACTCGCTATCTTAAAGCGCAGTATGTGTATCTCACATTAAGCCGGTTCTAGCACGGTGCTGATCTCGAATGCGTGCTGTTTATTTGGTGCATGATGCCATTGCTGCTCCGAAGTGTTGATTTGTCATGATCTCAGCGCACAATGAAACACTCGTGGTTCAACATGTGCTCGGAGAGAGCCATGACGAGATAAACCTGAAATGATGCTCCTACAAAAACTACAAAAAAATGTCCATGCTGCTTTTACACAGAGGAAAACAGCAATATATTACACCTATGAGCAAAGAAAGCAATGTTTTACATGCGTACTACATACACAGAGCAAAAGAGGCGCTATGTTGCAAGTAAGGTTACATTTCAACGACATAATTTTTCACACAGCTCTCAAGCAGCGAGGATGCGAAAAAGAGGCTATGACAGATAGGAAACAATTATTTATCAGGATACACATCCTCAAAGTACCAGCAGCTGCCTGCGCTATTTTCCAGGACTGCAGGGCCATCCATATTTGTCTCTCCTACGCTCAAATCCCCTAGAAAAATACCCACGGTTCCAGCACAGAGAGGATTACTGCTTTCCCATATGTTGTCCTGTGTAGACACAGCCATATCAATCTAAGCCTGGTCAGTTGCTCTTTCATATACTCCTAATGTACTGGAAAGCCTTCCACAGTCGGCTGCCCCTCGCTGCCGGTCCTGAACAGGTCTCAGCCCCAAGTTCCACAATGGAGAACAATCGGGCTTTTCTGTTGGATTAGAAAAAAAAGGGTGGGCTGAACCCCCCCTGTCGGCTGATTGTTGTCTGGTAAGGTTATGTTTTAACGCTGGGACACTTCAGCGCTGGTTCTTTGTGCGGGAACTGTGTCAGAAACAAGAGGTCTAAATAAACAGTGAGGTCCACCAGAGCCCCTCCATTCATCATGGCTTTACCCTGACAGCGGCATGCTGAGGAATCATCTGGAATCATCTTCTGCGGGCCTCGGAGAACGTGAGCTCCCTCTCCGCTCTCCTCCCTGACGCTGAAGCTGAGGCCGGCCGTTGTGACACATGCTCACACAGGAAGTAGTGAGTGGTCTGTCAATGCAACGTGTTGAAGATGTGCGCGTATCGCTCGTGTCAGGATACACATATCAACATGTACAACATGTGCGCACGCACCGAGTAGCACAAGCGTTCTGTGCGAATTCTTCAGGGCCGACTTTGCCATGTTTGTTAAAGATCAGCAGTTATGCCTAAATCACTCTATCTATCAAAAGCAGATCCAAGCTGACAGCTCATTTTATGACTCACGGACTAACAATAGACCCACTTGTGTGACATGAGCTCAAATATTAGTTTTAAGCCTCTTCTTTGAATTTCTGGGGTTAGTTTGGATTACTACCTCTAATCCAGGCACTAGTGTACGGTGGGGAATTTCCTGGGCTCAGTGCGTTGGGAATGTTTCCGAACAAACAAAACTTCAAAGGGTGTGTGCTTGGCAGAAAGGTAAAGTTGAATGCAAACATGTATTCATTTAGCAATATTTATTATTTTCTCCTTTTTTCTCCTCTCAAAGCATCTCTGTGCTGGGATCAAAAGCCTAACCTTTTGACCGGAGAGAATTCCGCTGCTGGGGTTAAAAGATGTTTTTTTTTTCAATCAGCAAGCTCAATAACTCGTGGAGGGTGCAGTCTACTGCCTGAAATGTCACTTGTTTGGAGGTCGAAAATGTACAAGGTGTTTTGGACTAAATCAACAGCTACCAATTGGTTCTAACAACATGTATACCTCAATAACAGATGTAAACTGCGACCATTAACTTTTAACAGTCTGATAAGTCAACTGCTAAAGAACTGCTGGAAAACACAAGTGCATTGTAAAACACTGTGAACAAAGTTGTGGTTCCGGCTAGATTCATATATTTATAATATAGTGTGTGTCTGTGTGTGTGTGTGCGTATATATACTGCCCCATAATTGACATTTTGTCCTGTGGCTGGTTGCTGAGGGCAAGCTATGAGAAGGATATAAAATCCTATTTCTGGAAACTGCTTCCCTTTTTTTAATGGCTGCTGGGTAACGTACTTAATATAATTACTGGGTAAGCCTGTAATAACCTAATGACATGCCGCACTAATGTTTTATGATCTCTAACAGCTCAGTTCTGCTTTGAAATATAGATGATCCTCCATTGTGCAGTTTTGAGCCAACGCCACACATATTTTAGGCGGGCAAGACGACAAATCCAAGGGAGGTTCTGAGGAATGTATAAGAAATAATTAAGAACAGATTTGGTATGCTAAGCTCCTCCAGTTGAGTAAGTGGGATATAGACCAAAAGGGACAGATGGATAAAATGCCAGAAAGATATTGAATTTGCTGTTTAATAAGCATACTTATTAAATACCATAATATGCATCTCCTTTCAGCTATTTAGATTTTTAAAAAACAATATGTTGATGTCCTATTAATTCCTGCTTACAACACCGCTTATAAATGTTGTCATCACTCGATACATGTAAGCGGATTAAAACAAACAAGATATTCGGCATATTGTCACGGCAAGAGAACTGAAAACAAAAAATCCTGCTCACGGCATCAAACATAAATGGTAGTAAACAAATTGAACCAACAGCATTTTGAGTTTGTCCCAGTTGTAAGCGTCTGGTGACGACTGTCATACAAACACACACCATCTTTGTTTCAAAATGCCAGCGCGAACACATGTGACAGCAGACATATTTCAGCGGAGAGCAATGTATTTGGAGAGAAGGCATTGTAAAGACCATAGTTCAATATCATACACGGAGAGTTATCGCACTGTAGCCCGTATCCAGTAATCTAACATGTCACGGGGCGGGAGCAGTTTCACATGTGAGACAGCTGTGATCTGTGTCAGGCAGTTTCCATCCCCAGGCGAGAGGTCATGACGGTTGACTTCATCTCCCTCCTGTGGCTCCCAATCACTCAAACATAAATCAATACTGTTAATAACTGTTTGAACGATGTCTAAATGGGATATCGCCGCTTCGAGCGATATTAAAAGATTTTGCCCTCACGCACTCGCTCACTGGAAAGCTAAAGAAAATCCCTCACGTGTGCGCACTAAACTCAATTTACCCTTTATATCTTTATCAGATCTTTCGACATGCGCTGCAGGTTGTTTGTCTATGGGCTACATGCAAATCCACAATGGTGTAGATGTTACATTTTAAAAATACTACTGCACCTCATAGACACATTAATGCGCTGGCTGAGGCAAGTTGTCAGTGTCTGAGGGTAACAAGTAGAAACAAGGAGTTTTTATTCTTTCGTGTTTATTTTTTTTTCCTTTGGACATCTTCATTTTTATTGTGAAAAATGATAATGCTTCGCCATTCAACTGTATGGTGAGATTTATAGTTTACCAATCTTCACAGATGACTACCCCTTATAATATTGCCCTTCAAGGCAGAATTTCAATTTAGGTCTGATCAAACAAAATAAGCAGGCGTCATACTGATGATGGCCTCCCTCGGCAAAAAAAAAAAAGGAGCTCAGGGTGAGAAATGATCAGGTTCAGGAAGGTCAACGCCACCGACTGGGCGAGCGAGGCGTCTTGGTTATCATTCAAATTATCCATTAATTAGCTTTCACACAACTGCGGTAATAACCTACATGCTTCGGACATCAGCTAAGGCACATTAAGCGTTTTAAAAGGTGTTTCTGCAGTCATGTGACCTCTATCTCATCTTGCTTTCATTTTCTACGGGGTATGCATCACTGGGCTAAGCGTATTTACTCTGATAGCGCTGCCACAATGGAATTATGTGAGCTTGTAAATAGAGTTAGCATGTCAGCTGATCTTGGCTTTTCATTATTAGGCGGAAGGGTCTGTGAGAGAACTGCAAACTGTTTTGCTTTATGATCCATTCTAAAGCCCATTGAGAGGATGGTCATAAAATAATGCCATTACGACTGTGTATAAAACCTTACTGCTCAGTGATGCAGGATGATCATCAGCACGATTTGTAGACTAACACTGAAGCAGCCACAGCACAGTGAAGGCAGAATGAGGCATGAGGTTAATATGACAATACACCTTTGTGTGGAAATGTAATCCACACTGTTTGACGGAGTAGTGCGTAGCACAGTGTGAGTGGAATTGTATTCAGTGGAATCTGGTTAAGAAAAATAATCCAATGAGAAATTCATCTTTGCTTACAGACTGTATCTCTATCTATCTATGTCCATTGTAGCATTTTCACTTCATAGTGGCTGTAAAAGTGCAGCATATAACAATATTTGATATCTACGTTGATATCACACATACTTTGTAATTGCAATGAGAGCAGTAATGGTCTCCTAACAACATATCCTGTTTTCACATCAACTTTGTCATAGCCTCAGAAATATGTACTCACTGCATCATGACAGTGTATTCTATAAACACTGTTCAAATGTTTGGATTCCTGAGAAATAGACTGTGTAGAAACACAAAGCTCCTGCCAAACATTGACAATGTGATCATCACTGATGAAAACAGGTAATCTTTTTTTTTCCTATCCAAAAGAAGGCTTTTATTCCCCCCTCTATAAACCTATTATACTTTGCTGTAAATCTGAGCAATGGTGAAACTATGGTAACAAATAATCTGTTTTGGTTCAATGAAAAGTATGTATCATGGTGGGAGACAAAGCCAGGGATAAACACTGAGCAAACCCTGAACAATGGACCCTAAGCAGGCGTGTGTCCAAAACTCTGCTGCTCTTTCTGCTCACTGACATCCATCTCTGTCCCCGTGAAGCTCAGTAAAATTATATCCCATCTCCTAAAAAAACAACCTCACACGGGTGATGTGCTAACAAAGCAAAAGAATAACACAACACGGTTGTCAAGAATCGTTATTATTCATGGCAATATAAACTGTAAAGACTTACATATATTAGACTGCTTACGTTTTACTTACTTTTACACAATATGCACATATTATACATCAAACTCTTCAGCTACTTCTTCTCTCACTCAAGATGTCAAAATATGAGCGATGTGATGTATAGTTTTTGACATACTTTGTTTTGTTTACTTATGTTTGTTTACGTGAAATTATTTAGTTTTTCTGAGGGGGACCCACCATATATCAGTATCGGTTGATATACCGGTATCAGAAATTAATAATTGGACAATATCGATATGTTGGATATTGAACATCCCTAGTGTAAGGTAAAGAAGCATGTTACTTCCTGAGATCTGAAACTGAACAACAAAGCTGCATACCTTTCTATCAGAGAAGCAGTTCATTGCATTTCCACACACAATCAATTGGATTTGCTTCTCAGCGAGTATCGTAATTTAATAAACAGTTGTAGAGAGATTATTAATATGTGGATTAAACAGTGCGATGGCAAATATTTCCATGATGACCATAATAGCATAGCATCTCCTTGGTCACAGACTTTATTCACTTAAATATATCAATTAAATAATGAACTGTCACATTTCAGAGGCATTTTTTCCCCCATACATACCTGAACACCAGCATAAGTAGCTGTGTTTTCCAAATACTCTTAACTGGATTTGGAAGTCTTGGATGGCCCTCCTCCAAAAGAATTATATATATA
>JAFBJQ010000105.1:1768408-1783454 GCA_016785345.1 Trinectes maculatus
ATAAAGAAAGAAAGAAAGAAAGAAAGAAAGAAAGAAAAAAGAAAGAAAGAAAAAAAGAAGAAGAACAAGAAAAAAAAGAAGAAAAAGAACACATCTATCAATTTGCAAACAGACTTAAAAGTGTCTAGTTCTGCTTATCCTACACCAATGCAACCCCTTCATGTGATGTAATTTCATTCTCTACAAGATTCCCTCTTTTTGCCCCTCTCCTTCTGTCACCGCTGCACAGAGGGGAACAGAGAGAGAAAGCCAATTCCAACAGTGACAGAAAACTGCCCACTCTTCCCCATAAAATTAGAAAAGCTGTTCGTGGCTTTTTTATCTTTCAGATTTCCTGGGTTTTACGGCTAAATACTAAAGCACTGGAGGCTGGTCATGCTTTAAGCTACTAGAAAAAGTTAAGCTTCGGCGTTGGGCAGCAGAGATATGGGCTATAAGCTGACAAGTAATTAAACCGGCATATCTGTAACAACTGTCATCTCTTATTTCTCCCCAGCCTGCACGTAAACCAAAGGCAAGAAAGCCAAAAAGGATGGAGTAAGAAAAAAAAAGAAAGAAAGAGGGGGCAGTGAGAGAGTGAGAGAGAAAGAGAGAGAGAGAGAGAGAGTCTTTACATTACTGGGCAACTGCTGGGTATATCTCCTGCCGAACAGTTTAGCAGACTTGGGCATTTAGGGGATTGTGGAAGAGATCAAAAGGGTCAGGGATCCTTTTACCAATTAACAGCAGGGAGACGGACATCAAATAAGGTGTAAATTTCAGCTCGGCACTTTTCAGTGAGCCAAGCATGAAATGCATTCTAATGCTCTTTTGGAGTTTAGGAGGAGCTTTTGAACCACCAGTGATGTCACCCCGGCTCTCCCATAGACGCACTTAATCGCTTCTCAGAATGGCTTGTCGCCATCTTGTCCAGTGTGTTTGGTGTCAAAGGGAGTGTCGAGTCAGTTATTGATAACGGCGGGACAATAGAATTCAAGATTTAGAAAATTGGAGAGGAGACAATAAGCTTGCAGTGACAGAGGTTCGACCAGTTTTGGCCTGTGTAGCTTGGATTAAACTGTTATTGATAAATCTGCAAGCGTCGTAAATGAGCGATTTCACCTGAGTGATTTGTTGGGATGAATTGAAGTGTTTGGTCTAGCAATGGAGGCGTCTCTTATTGGATTTTCATACTGCACAGCAGGGCAGCTGGTAAACACATTCACCCCGATAAAGTGATCATAAAGTGAAATATATCCGGGGCAGAGCATCAGACCCCATCGCGTTCTTAATATTATGAGATTCAATTTCTAATGGATAAACATAAACACATCTTGTTAAACATGGTAAATAATGCTTATTATTATTATCATTGTTTTTTATTATTATTAATAATAACTATTATTGTTATTAACAACAACAACAACAATAATAATATTAATAATAATAATAACAATAAAGAGCCCTAAATATGACTTTATCATAGAACAGACTTTCTACGTAATGTCCTGTCCCAGGTGCCAACCCTCACCTGAAGGCACCAGACACTTTTCCCACTTCTGCAAAACCACATGACCCAGACAATTGTTTGCTGCATCCAACACATGTGAAAAGCAAACTCTGGAAAATGTCCAGAGTTTGTGTCTGAAAACAGCTCACCACACATGTGACAGATTCGATGGCAATTTATTTGTTGGCACAGTTATTATTTGGTACACGAAGGCGTGCTATTGTTTTGGCGGGACATGATGACACGCGGAACACAGGAGCTGTTTTTAGTCTAAACAAGCTGAAATATTCTTGCAAAACATATTGTTAGTGAATGTGTCAAAGAATCTGAGTTCTTTCTGACTGGTTGTATTTTAAGAACAAGGACAATGGGTTTGTATGCAATGCTAGTTGACTATCAAAGGTATAGGCAGCTATACATGATATCATCTGCATATATGAACATTTTCCACCTGTGTTTAATTACACACTTTCCCTGGTAGTTAGCTTATTGATAACCTCCGGTAGCATCATTAAAATAATTGCATGTATATAGCTCAACATGCCTCAGCGACAGAATCCACACAGTCACAATCGCTGCAGATTCAGCTCCCTTTTCTTCTCCCTCTCATTATGCATGCGCTGGGTAGGAGTAAGTAAAATAATCGTTTGTAATTCAATAGAGCAATCTTAACTCACTTAGCTGTGCTAAAGGCTGAGTGAGGGAAAGACAAAGAGCCTCAACATTTTGCCACCGTGCTCATTATGCGTATTTTAAAACAATTTGCAATTCAAGGCCACACAAAGTGGTGGGTAGAGGGAGAGAGGTAGGCGCATGGGCTTCAAAGGCTGCTGCTAGAGGATGACCTCGTACCCCACTTCTAGGGTCGTCACCCCTGATGAGAGCTGGGAAGATGCAATTAAAAGAATTTAAAAACAATGTGTAACCAGAGATTGTGGTGCTTATTATCCTGTGGTGCCTTAAAATATCAGTGACCCTAGCCCCCCCTGTTCTTTAACCCGCTCCCCATCTCCCTCTCACTCAGAGCATTTAGGTATTAAAATAAGTGCCCTGAAATAATCTTTTCACATGCATGCAGCGTTATTCTGCTAACATACTTCCACTCTGGCTACTAATTGTACAAGTCATTAGACTGCTCAGTTACCCAGTTTTCCCTATGTGCTCCAAATCTGTCCAGGTGTCACGCCACACAGCGTACAACATGTTTTAATCTCCACAGTATATGTTGGCATTTTTGTGTGAATTAAGGAAATGACTGATATTGTGTCAGTGAGAGGTCACGCTGTTATAATTTGCCACACCGCGCTCACAGGACTACGCGTCGGTTGCTATCAAATTGCAGTTTGCAGCAAAAGCCATTATTTATGTCCTCATATTAAATGTGATTTCTGTCTGTACAAACCGTGTCAGAGTCACTTTGGCAGAACAGTGATGTATTTATTTTTGGGGGGATTCTCTCGCTCTCTCTCACAAACACACACACACACACATGTCTTCCTCACTCGTTCTCACACAGTTATTGCTGAAACAAATGCAATCAAAATGTCACTGCGGGAATGAGAGGGAGCTGTTTAAAAATGCATCAGAAACCCACCACACTGGCTTCATTAATTCTGTTCAGGCTGTGTTGAGCGGCCGTGCTGAAAGCGCTACTCGCAGACCCTAAACATTCTCTGACACTTCCTTATCTTTATGGTGTAATTTCCCATTTAGCGTGTTAGCACCTAGGGAGAGCACACTGTTGCTGGTCTAATTGGGCAAATGAGAAAACAATACCAACAAGCTCACTTACTCTGTACTTGGAGGTGCCCCCATTCGATCTCATGTGACATGAACAGAAATATATATATATATATATATATATATATATATATGTGTGTGTGTGTGTGTGTGTGTGTGTGTGTGTGTGTGTGTATGCAGAAAGCTAGTTTTTAATTTTATTTAGCTGTCCACCTGCAGGGTAAAAAACGAACACTGTTCACGCACAACCGACACCATAATTATTTTACAGTACTGTCACTTTGAGTTGTGTGTGGGCTGGATACGGTGTGTGTAAGCCATGGCTGCGATGTACTTTGTCAAACCCACCCGTAAAGATAAATGGTCAGTTCAGGATAGTTTGAAGAAACTATTTATAAACGTAATTGAGTAGATTTGACGCCATCCACATTTTCTCATTCACAGTATCAACTTCCCATCACTGCGGTGATAGAAGTGGAATTACCATACACACCATCAATAACCGAAGCTGGGTGTCGCTTCATGTGATGGATAACAAATGACAGGTGGCAAGCTGCTGCAGGTACTCAATTCAGGCTGCTGTCGAGCCAAACCTCCATGAGGAACAGGCACACTCACGCACACACAGCCTTTGTATTTACTTTACATACAGCAACATGCACTCATAGTCACAAAAAACAATATGCAGAAAGCATACAGGTAAAAAACTCATTCACTCTCCACCCACTTCCACAGAGATCCAAGCAGACACAAATGTAAAAACCATTCCCAGAGCTCACATAAGCATTTTCTGCTAAAAACACACACTTTCTCACACAGAAGTTGTTTGCAGTGTAAAAAGGAAGAGTGCTATTAGGCTGAGTTGGTTGTGGGTAGGGTAGGTCTGCTCTAGTGCACCTTATCAGCACCAGGCTGATGCTGACTGTCCTGACATTGACACGAGCGATCCATCATGTCATCAGCCCCCGCTGAAGCTTCTGTCTGTGTCTCTTTGACTGTGTGTGTGTGTGTGTGTTTTCACTTGGGTCTGAGGCATGCATGTGCTTTTTGCATATCTTCTCATGTGTGCATGTGTGCAGTTACTTATGTGTGTCCATCCATCTGTGAGCCCACAGTGGATTGGTTGTTTGAAAGAATGCATGTGTGTGAGGGAGAGGGAGAGATGGACAGACAGACATACTGTGAACACACACACACACACACTAACGCACACACACGCACACACACACACACACACTATATCCAGCAGCCACACTAAGCAGTGCTTAACTCCAGCCTGCCGCCCTGCTCCCTACCTGAGGCCTCAACCCATCAGTCAGTCACAGACAGGGGAAGTGCTCGGCCAGCTGACAGCAAATCCATACTAACTCTCACAATCTACCATCATGACCATTTTGCGACGCTGTAGTTCCACGGCCTCCAATATCACAGCAGGTGTAAAAGAGCAGCATGTCTGTCTTCAGATGCATTATACAGTCCGAATGAGTAGCTGTCACGGACCTGTAGATCTGGGCATAGACCCAAAAGGCTGACTTTATTATTGTAGAAATAAAAGTGTTAATAGCTTTATGTCCACTGAAGTAATATTGAATGTTTGATGACTCTAATTAAAAATTAAATTGGTTCCTCTGATGATTCAAAAATCCCTTGTTATTGATTGTCTCAGTGTGGATTTGATTTGAATATGGATATATTTGGTTTGTGCCTTTTGTGTATCCTTGTGTTTCATTGTTCGTGCTGAGAGATGGTACATATAGGATACGTTTGGGTGAAATCATCCATTATGTAGGGTTAGTGGCTGATAACAATCAATAGTCGGACTGGAAAATTGCCCGGAAGGCCTCATGAACAGAGATAAGAGAGAAGATTAAGCATGTTGGATTTGGTTTGTTTTGTGTTGTGTTTTGTTTCTTTAGAAAAGGCCCAGCAGTGCAACGCGAACAGGCACATACAAAATTGTATACACACATCGATACATTTACACTCCCATGCACATACAGCCACAGACAGACATGCACACACACACACACACTCACATGCACACACACACACAGTCACGGTATCAGTATTGTGGGGCCTACCTCCTGTTCTCTGCTTCAGATTGCTCAGGAAACAAACGTGGCCTTTCGCTAACACGAGCGAAGCCCAGCTGTGGTCTGTAGATGCTATCAAGTGTGTCTGTTTTTCATAAGGCAGAAACAGAGAATGACAGAAAGGAGACCCCGCAGAATGCACCTGAGTCGGAAATGTGGCAGGCTGCTTTTGAGGTCAGTGTCAGTAACGTACAAGTCAAACGCCATGAGCGCGAGATGTTATCACTAAAAGCAGGCAGTGTAAAGTAGTGGAATAATATGGTTTCTGTTTTGTTTTTTTTTTTCTTTTCTGGTGATTCGCTGAGGTTTATGTCAGATATATAACAGTCAAAAGCTGCTGGCCACAGGCTGGAAATAAAGGACATAACAGGCAGCGGCAAAGAGATAACGTTTCCATAAAATGTGGAGAGTGATTGAAAAGATATTAGCAAGCTGTAGACCTAACACCATGTAGACACATGCAGAGGGATTCACCGTCGATGTCTTGTTGCTTGGCTTTGAAGAGAGTGGAATGTGTTTGTTTATAGTGAAGAGAGATGCTTCACATTCATGAGCCAAATGAGTTGTGATTCTGACTCGATAGGAACGTGGATCTATTCGAGAACTGAAAACAGTTTTTTTTTCCCTTTTTTTTCAAATGACACACTTTCTAGTGGGGGGAAGAAAACAAGCGATATCAAACGAAGACATAAACAAAACTGAGACAAAATTCAAACAAATTCATTTCAAACCGCGGCGTGTTGAAAATAAACACTGGCATGTTAAATTATTAAAAGCTCTTGCATATTCAGAATGATAATTCGGAGAGTGATACAGTGTGAATTGCGATAACAAAATGTGCGTAAAGTGAATTATGTATCATAAAATTTGTTTTTGTATAACAAATGAACAATATTTCTCTATTTCTGTCCCGCCGTCAGATTCAATTAGTGACAGAATTTCATCTGCACAAGTTTTGTTTCTGGAAATCATTGTTTTGTTTGTTGCTTTGTTGTCTCGCTGAAGAGATCTGTCACATACACTTACATGACAAGTTTCTCAGTGTACTGCTTAGGGAACAGTTTCCTACAAGAGTTTGCTGTTGTTCCTTCATTGTATATAGTCTGTTTATGCTTGAACTTGGGAATTAAATGCAAGTAATAATTCTATTCTTTTACTATTATTATTTTGTTCATTATTTTTATTAAAAAGTCAACTATCCATTAATCTGATCTATGTGTGTGACATTTATACGAGCTTGACATCCATGCAAAATTTATTGTATGCATAAACTTTAACACTCAGAACACACATATGATGCGTGAATGATGATAATTTGTACTTAGACACAATGTGCATAACACATGTACTGATATGCATATGCATTGTCATCCATAGAGAGTAAAATAGGTAAATACTTAAATGCACTGTTAGGTCTAAAACAAGCACACAAGCCAACATTTGCAGGTTGTTATTTTATTTCTTGTGAGTAGCATTGCAAAAATAACAGCCCACTGTGAACACTTGTCTTCCCACTGTTAACCTAATCTTTATGATTATTGCAATGGCTTTAGCAGCAGGCCATGTCTGTCAGCAGACAGCAGTGCTCGCTGTAGGGGATACTCTACACACACACACACACACACACACAAGCACACACACACATGTTTAGCCTTCAATCAGTGCGAAGACAGACAATTAGCAGAGTTTTCCATATTCTGCATGGCTGTTTGGCTTCATTAGACCGTTTACAGTGAAAAGACAGAGAGGACAGCTCAGAGAGTGAGCAACAACACCAGGGGAGACAACTCATGATGGGCGATGATGAGCCCTAGTTAAAAATAAAATAAACTGCATGCAACATAATGCAAAAAAAAAAGAAAAAGAAAATTCTATTCAACATTAGCAATTTAAAGGGACAGTTTGGGGTTAAATATATTGTTACAATGACGCAGAAAGAATAAATAAAGTGAACAGACAAACAACGCATCTCAGCTGTCAAAAAGATATACAGTGCAAAAAAACTATGACACCGTCAAATAAAAGAAATAAATTCAACGGTGTATTCAGTTTGTCACTGAATACGTTTTCAATCTAAGAAAATCGACAACTTATGCACATTTTTAAAATCATGTTAGATAATTATATCAGCGTTCAAATCCAGTCAGCACAGACAATAATATAATGATAAGCGAAATGTTTGTTCTCACTAATTACATTCAGCAGCGGCTCTGGCTCTCTGTTTGCTTATCTCTCCCACATGAGGTGTCACACTGAAAGAATTTCTGCCCCGGGCAGTGACCTTTGAGGCCCTTTTAGCACAAAGCAACACCACAGGAAATCACTGAAGATGGTTCCTTCAGCATTTAGCGAGATAATACTCACCCCTCCCATTAAAGGAAAAAAAACAAAAAAAACAACAAACAGCAGACCGAGCTAAAACTAAAAGATGACTGATAAGGTTATTAGCAGCTCCTGCTGGGAACAAAGGGGGAGGCGCACAGCTAAGATCAATAGCAGATGTTAGCAGGTAGTCTTAAATAGTTTTATATTACAAATACCCTGTCTGAGCAGACTAATGCATAACAAATCTTGTTAACAGCCCCAATATGTGTTTGGTATATGAGCCCCCACTGAGAGGTTTGACGAAAACTGCTCTGATGCAAGAAATCAATGTTAGAAGCTGAAGATGCTGGAAGAAAAAAGAAAAAAAAGAAAAGAAAACAGGAGCTGGTTGTGGCAGTGTCCCTGTGTTTGCACATTTGTGCATTGTTATGTATTGAGTGCAAGTTCTCCACTCATCAACCCACTGGCTTTTCACTGACAGCCAGGCATCAGCTTGCATTAACCAAAGTTTAACATCGTTCAAGAGTGCGAGATGACCTACTGAGAAAGTACATGAGTAAATGTGTAGCAATACAGCGCTTATTACTGTTCCCCCTCAGGCAAATACCTTTTACTTAAGCCCCACGCATGGGAACATTTTGTTTTATTACCTTGCAAGATAAGTCGTGAGTGAAGACAGAGGGAGGGGTAGTGAGAGAGAGAGAGAGAGAGAGAGAGAGAGAGAGAGAGAGAGAGAGAGAGAGAGAGAGAAGAAAGAGAAAGGGGCTCTTAAGTACCTGGGGAATTAAAAGATTCCGGCTCATCATATCAGTGTCTTAGTTCTTGGTTTTCATGTGGGGGGCTCGTAATTATAACAGCGTTTTAAAATTGAGCCCAGAAGAAAGATGGGTTCAAGTGCAAATTAATTTCAGATTACCACAACAAAGACAATCAATTCTCGACGAGAACGCCGGCAAAGACGTTCTTGAAAGGGCCTGAGGTCTCTTGTGCGCACACGTGCACACTAGCTCAAACGGTTTGTGGGGAGGACGGAAAAAAAAAATTACTTAAATTACACTCAAGATCTAAAGCGGTGTCCATGTTTACCTGGTACTGCCCTCAACGCTTTGGTTTTCTCCTCCTCCCTCACCTCACCGCTCCCTCATTCCACTATACCACCACCCAACGTCTCCTTTCTCTCAGATGTCTCTCTCATTAACAGTCCTATCACCGGTGGACTGCACTCGGCCTCATTAAGGCAGCCTGGGAGCGTGCGTGTGCACCTTTGACTTTAAAAGTCAAAGTGAAGGAGGAGCAGGTGGCGGAGGGGGGTAAAAAGGGATGACGAGTCATCCTGGCCTGGCAGTGTAACACAAGGTCAGAGACAGGAGTGGTCTGTCTCGAATCTTTTCATCGGGCTAATTTCGCAGATAGAGTCGGAGTCGAACATGATCAGCAGGGTCGCTGATGTATGAGGGTTAAAAGCAGCTTTAAATGGTGGCACAGTTGAAGGCGTTAACAGGCAGAGATATCTATCGAGAGATCTATCGAGATAGTCCTGCTTTTCCTTTCATTCAAATCAGATAATCCTAACCAACCAGTTTTAAACACAGTGGCACAATTTTACTTTTTTACATATTTGAATGTAAGCTCCAGATTACATTTGGGCAACTCTGAATACAGTCTGGCCACAGTACTGTCAAGAAAGGGGCAGGGCCAATTATACAAGAGATCTGACCTGTGACTCCAAAGAGTCTAATTCCCCAGGTCTGACGTCAAAAGACTCTTCGAGACAGCAAACAACAATGGGGAAATAAATGCCACAGATGTGATTTGAGGACACTCGCATGTTTGTCACAAATAAGAGATAGAAATTAAATGATGCACCATAATGATGCATCACTTACTGCAATGTGACCCAAGTCATTACTTACACTATAACGATTCACCACTTAGTGGAAATTGCGGCGCCGGTGCAGCCCACCTCACAGCAGTAAGGCACAAATTCTACATTGCATGTGATGCGACGTCTCACAAACACTAACAAAATACTGCAACTGTTTCGACGCTCGGCATCCTCATTAAATGAAAAAAAAGGTTCTTGTGTCAAGTTTTTTCTGATAGTACTGCTGTCAATCCATAACGAACTTAAACTTGTTAAGCCCTCCCAAATAGTTAAAAACATGTAAAACTCTAGGTTCCATATGCAGCGGTGAATTTGCCTGAGTTACAACTACAAGCCTTTTCTAAAAACAAAAAAAACAATCAATCATTGAATAGATTGATAGAATTGATAGAATAGACATCAATATACTTTGATTCTTTAATTTGCCTGAAGCTGTCTTAAATGTTGGCATTAAATTGTGTGTATACCTAGTATAATATGACAAATACCAGAATGAAGAAGACACTTGTTTAGACCTGACCAGGGCTGGAACAGGAAAGGAGTCAGATTTTCACACACCGCAACTCTACATATTCGCCCAAATCACTGTGACTGTGTAAATATAGCAGTTTAGTTCTGCCCGCCCTCCCTCTGCTTCCACCTGCCTCGTTCCTCGCTGCTGCCCAACCACAAACATCATGCACATTCTCCGGCCTTCATCGACTTTCAATCCATCCATCCCCGCTGTGAAACGGGGTTAGCCACACTTCTGTCAGCCCGATTCCTGCCCCGTTCTCCCTCAACGCTCCAACCGCGCCCTTTCTCCCCTTCCCGTCTCCTTCCTCCACCCATCCCCTCCTCTTTCTCTCCATCGGCGCGCCCCATGTAGAAAGACTGAAATATTTCTCCCATCTTCCTGTGTTTCTCCTCGGGGAACCTGTTGTCGAGTTGAATGGCTGTGAATGCTGAGGGGAAAAAAGTCAGGCCTCATTAGATTCTCATTACCTTTGAAAACTGAAAGCAACAGAAATTTGTGTTTTTTTAACCATATAATTGCAGCTGCCAAGTCAACCCTTCCCACACACACACACACACACACACACACGCACACACACACCAACCCCAACCCATTCTCGACCCCTCCACCAGGCTATATGCTCTGCCCCCACCCTCACTCTTTCCTGCTACCCGCCATCATCCTTCCTTTTTAACGAGTACACAACAAAGCGCACAGAGTGGCTCAGCCAGGGGAATTAAAGTTTGATTCGGTTCCAGTGGCACAGTAATCCCTGTCATTAGAATGGCCCCTTCAAGTTAAACAGGCCTCGAGTCGCTCAGCACCAGAGTCAATTTACAAACCCCTACAACAAGTGGCAGGTTTTATGAACCTGTCATGTCTTATTAACGACATGTATGAATATGAACCTTTTTGGAATTAGATAATGATCTACTGCTTTGGTCTAAACTTGTGGAAGGAGAATGGAGAAGAAAGAAAAGGAGAAGACTTCAAATCACAATCCAAGTTCACAACTGAGCCGACCGGGAGAAAGTTGGAAACCTCATCGTGCAGTTGGGTAACTGTTGCCGAGCTACACACTACTCATCAGCATCTCTCAATATGGTCACATCATGCAAGCGCACATTTATCACAAGTGGTGGGGTAAGAACAATAAGAGGTGAGATAGGAGGAGAAACAAGAAAACAAAAAGGACACTCAATCCCAGTTCACCCAACCTAACTTGACAGCCAGGCTGATAGTGGATGGGATGTTAAACTGGGTTTGAGTTCTTCATGGGGGTGTCAAAATAGGATTATCCTCTTACAGTTCAAGGCCACCTTTCACTCACTCTCCCATAATCCTTTGTGGGTCACTGGATACACACAAACAAAGAATTAGACTGGATAGACTGAACCCTTACGATCTTAGTTTATTCGCAAAACAATGGCAGTCTAGAACGATAAGGAATTTAACACAAATAAGTAAATAAATCACCAAATGCTCAGCTTTAGAAATATTTTTTTAATTGAACCATTTATTGATTAATAAAAACCATCATAGACAATTGCTAGTGTGGACAAATAAGAAAGAATATGGTCACACAACCTCTAACAAAAAGCATCTTTACAATGCACACAATGCACCATGCAAGTAAATTGAAAAAGGAATCTCCAGTGTGTTCTGTGTCTTTGTGAACTGCTCCCAGGATCCTGATCAGTACCATATGCTGGGGTCACACTTAAACATGACGTGCCCCCGGTGTCGTCCTGTTGGATTTTTTTTTTCTGTTGGGAAACCAAACAAAACACAGATTAAATTGCGGGACTGTAGAAGGAAGTATCGTAGGGAGCAGTACTTCACTACTTTTAGTTGAAAAGTAAAATAAAACAGGTGGAAAAAAAGATACTTTTCTTCTGTATCTACATCAGAACTTTTAGTATTTTCTTATTTTCTTTCTATGTGGTGATAAACAGAGGAGGGGAGTGTTCTTACCTCCATATTTATATCAGTGCCTGGAACTCAGCGAACCAGAGCCTATCTGGGAACAAATGAAGAGAGAGGGCCCGGTGATTAATGAAGTGGCCCACGATAGCAAACTGACTCTGATAACAGTTTCTCTTGCAAATAATAAATTACAAACCTAAAATTCTTGCGGGGAAAAATAGGGGGGAGGTAAGAAGGTACACGGGGAGAGCAGGGGGGAGCGAGGCTGAGAGCGAGAGGGGGCTGAGAGTGATTAAAGAGGAGTTGAGGGGGAGATGGGGAGGAGATAAAAAGAGGTGTAGAGGGGACATGTAGTTGAAAAACTAAAAATGAATAAAGAACAAAGGGTAGCAAGAGGAAATGACAAAAATATTACAACAAAAGACATCTTTTAACTGTCGTTATTTGTACCTCTATGCTTTCAATCACGCTGTCTTAGCTTGTCTGTGTTATATAAACTTTTATTCAAGCGAAACACAACATTGACTTGATTAACCTGTAGGTTCTAAATGGACGTTTTCTAAAAGAAAGTATCTTGAAGAATGTCCATACGTGCTATTCTTTAAAGTGCAGGTGGTTTTTTTTACTTAGTTGTTTCAAATTCTTGCCTTCAACAATGTCTGCGTATGATGTTCCTGCTTCTACAGACAGCAAGAGGTTGACGGAGGGAGACTTTTGTGTTGTCGTCTGGCCAATGAGAGACATTCTAACACGACCAGTCAACGTCGTTGTGGCTGCGGCATAACAACAGTGTATTGTGTATCTGCTGTGTACTTGTGTTGATTCAGTGCGCCAGTATAAACTTGGCCTTGAGAATTAGGCAAACTACTTGTTTTAAGCTCAGGGAAGGAGTTTGACAATAGACAATCTTACACAATAGAATCACATGGATAGGCTAATAGCAGTGCCTTGCATATAATATTCACAATCACTACATATACAGCCACTGCTCTTACTTTTCTGCTCTACTCCATATCATAGAAATAATTAGTCATCAGTTGTGGGGGGGGGGGGGGGGTCCAGTATGAATGTTATTGGGGGGGGTGTCCAGTATGAATGTTATTCCCATGATACTGACATGAGAATTAAAAAGAAAACAACCTGACGTGTCAGGTGATGTTAGTCTGTCCCAGACTATAGGCTCACCCACCATGCTGTGGTAAAGTCAGAAATAGAAAAGTGGAAAGAAAGAGGGAGGAGAGATGGACTGGAAGAAAAAGGAGGGAAAGCAAATAAAGACAGATTTTGCCGTATGATTGGAAAAAGAGGCGACTGTGACAGCAGCACCTCAGGCCCTGGGCCTTGGGCCTCTGCAGTGCACAACGCAGCAGCAAACCAGAGGAAGTTGCCAGACCCACAGAAGCCTTGCAGGTAATTAATCATCTTAACCTGAAGCCTGTCAAGATACAGCCCCCCGCCCCGTCTCGTTCCCTTTGCTGATTTCCCTGTCAATTACACGTCCAGACAATTCGACAACCTCTCACTCCATCTCTCTGCCCCCCCCTTTTTCTCTCTCTGTGCAAACTGCCATCTGTAATTGTTTAAAATACTACTTTGAACCTCTCGCAGTTCAACATTCTTACGTGTTGACTGTTTCCCCGAGCGTCAAATTGCTTCAAGGAAATATGTGTGAAATGGACTTAATGGACCTGAAATGTGCCACGATGACACAAAACAGAGGAAAAGTAGTTGGTGAGATTAGAAGGAAGCTAATAAACAGAAGCTAATTTATTAAATCATGAAACGTTCGTTCTCAAACAGCGACTTATTCAGTCTACCTGTGAAACTTGTGCATGCTGTTTACAAGTTTATTGTGCAGCTACTTATTTCCTCTCCGACCTTAAACCAGAAACTTTTTTTTCTTCTCTGCACTAATCCCAGTCACCCAGATCCCTGTAACTCTTGTGTTGGGCCTCGACAGCCTGTTCAGTGCTGTTGTGTGACCCAGAGGGCTGGTCCCCGGTGGTGGTCCCCCTTCTCCCAATTACTGCTAACAGACTCACTCAAAACCCGCCTCACCACTTCCATATTGCCGTCTTTCACTGTTTTCACTGCCATGCGGGTTTGTGAGTGGTCTAAGCCTCCCCCCCTTTTTTTTATTCTCCGTTTTCACTCTCTTGTTTTCTGTTCTCTCTCTGTCTTTCTTCCCCTCCCTTCCTCCTAACCTCCATCCCTACATCCCTCCGTGTCCTCGGGGGAGCGGGTGCAGGACTAGTGCTGCTGCTGTGCTTGCCAAGAACAGATGTCGAAGAAATACCAGCCCAGTGAGAGACAGGGAAGGGGAGATGGAGAGAGAGAGAGAGAGAGGGAGAGGAAGAGAGAGGAAGCACATGGAGGCAGATTAGGTGAACCGTAGGATCTGCCGGTGCCGTCTGGAAATGTGGGAATCCATTCAGAGATTGGAAAACCTGTGTTGCTAAGCTTATGGTTTTTGTGTTAATACAAAATTTGGGATTATTATTATTTTGCTCAGAGGCAAAGTCGTGAGTTACAAAGGTTAATGTATACAGCATTTATATTTAATTAAATATAATAGAATTACGTATCAGTTAAGTGTAATATACTTAACTGACAAACAGTAACTGTGTCATCAAGGGTCCATGGCCAAACTGAAAACATACACACAAAAAGGAGAGGAAAGTGGGAAAACTGCAGAATGAGAAAAATAACACAATAGTACAATGAGTGCCTGTCATGGAACAAACCAGTGACCCAAGTAACCTGGGTTCCTCCCAGCAGATTATCATGGGCACTGTGTGATTAAGGCCACCCTCATTAGCATAATGATTTCCCATCCTCCCTCTTCTCTCCCTTCATCCCACCATCCATCCCTCTTTCCCTCCCTCCTTTCCTGGGCCTTGTGTTGTTAGCCACCAGCTCCCAGTGCTCCTCGAGTACTTTAAGCTTGTTAATAATCATTATTGGTGTGCAGTGAAGTGGGGGAAAGGAATAATTACCTCACCTGAGCCAAACCAAATTAACCCCTTTTCCCCCCCCCCCCCCTTCTTTTACTGTTGTCGGATACCCACTCTATATCCCCACCCACCCACTCA